>VZSC01018597.1:17611-50398 GCA_013398225.1 Steatornis caripensis
ACAGTTTGAATGCAGATGTATTTTTAACATCAGGCAGTGATTGGAAAGCAGTATGGCAAGTCATTGAGGAAGCAACAAGATAAACAGCTGCCAAAATATGTTGCCCATTATCACATCAATATTCCAATACAGTAATAAGATTTGGAATTAAAATTATGTTTGCTTTCATTGGAGACCTGGAATAACAATGAGAAGACTGTAATACAATATTGTCTGTCTCTCTAGAGTAGCACACGCAGTATGCTACACTATATGTAGGCAAAATAAAATAAATGTTAGGTTCACCCAAATAATTTAGAATTATCGTATTTGTCATATATATTGTATTTATAAAAGAGAGGAACAAGGCTAAAGGAAGATTCCTTACATAGGAAATAAATTAATAACTTAGTAATTATCTTTTGGAGGACAAAGACATAATTTTATACATAAGGAGCTAAAGATTTTATTTGTTGTCTCACTAAAACACTAAAATTTTGAGCACATAAAGCATGTTCCACTTTCTATCTGCTAATGTACCAAGCTTTGTGATGAGCCCACTATATATGTTTTATGATACAGAGTTAGGGTCCAGATGAAAACTTTGAGATTTACATTTTTATCCTGCATTGACCTTTTGGCTTCACTCCTTAATTAAGCAAGGCGTGGTAAAGAAAGAGATTATTATGAGGTGGCTGGGTCCCCAGGGTGTTATGAGGTACCAGACACAGTTAAGCTATCTCAAGACAACCATGTTCTCTAGAGTTACTTTATTGCTATTATAAAAAATCTTTATTATGGGGAAAAATATGTATTTTTATGCTAGAAGAAGATGAAGATGACAGTTTAGGATGTTGAATGGTAGTTTCAGCTGAGCTTTGTGCCCACAGAGACTGTAAAACATCAAAGACTGGGCAGCCTTTGATTGGCTCTTTTGGATCCTAAAGGGGTAGATTAATCTTTGTAAAATTCATAGTTGGAACATTGTACCATTAACTGGCACTTTCTAGTTATCAAGATACTTTATGAAACTGAAAAAGTCCTATTACACTTGCTAAAAAGACAACTTCGGGGGTGTGACTCTCATGAAACCATTTCATCTCTGGAGTATTAGATACCTTCCACTGTGCCCCATGCTTGATAAAACCCTGGTATGTGGACCTTCATCTGATAACATCTATCAATTTCTTTGTTAATTATACCCTATTTAAGGACCTAATCATACAGCATGCTGATCTTCCTTAATTTTCTCTCTTTTTCAGTTTAAATTGAGAGTGTGTTTAAGCCCTTGTGGGATCAGGCCTTAGCTCCTCATTTTCTAAATCACACCTCTGTTTTTGAAGCATAATGTCTTCTTTTTAACTTCTGCAATAAATATGTGATGCACACACAGCAGTTGATGTCTTCTCGGCATCTGAGGGGAGCGAATATACAATGTTCCTGTTGTGATTAAGCCTTCTGCAGTATTCCTCACATTGAAGCTTTGGTGTGTCTGCCCTCTGCACTGCTGCTAACGACCAGTGGGTATCAGAAAATATGCATATATTTACAGAGCTAAAAGGAAATCCTACTTTGAAGAGCTATTCCAGAAACACAATGATTACTCTCAGGGACTTAGGCTCGTGAAGTGCTCCTTGTAGTAAAATAGTATGAATGCCCCACGGACCAAAGAATGATACAGAACAGGCATATGTCTTTAAAACTAGATATGGCCTACTTGACAACGCATTGATTTATGCCCACCACTTTTCTGAGGCTGGCTTAGAGATATTTGATTTACAGTGGATAGATTGCCTCCTGTTAAATAAAGTCCTGGGTCATTGTTCATAAACCTGAACTGCATATAGCAATCTCAATGCATTGTTAAAATGCCGAGGTGGAGTTCATAGTGCCTTATGAAGCTCTGTAGTTCAAAGATTAATAGTTAAAAGGATAAAAACCTTTGTGCAAACTTCTAACAAGCTTCTTGAGCCAATGACAATTAGACCTGCAAAGTACTCAAGAGGTATCTGTCAAGAAGCTCAAACAAAACTGACATGACTTGGTCAAAAAGAGCGACGGTTGCCCCCATACCCATGCCTGGAGATATAACGGATTAGCCCTCAGAGACAGTGCTTGGCCACCCCCTAGAGCAACAACTCTGCTTGCCAAGGTCAGACATAACTAATAGACAGGAAGGGTCTTGAGGAAGAACAAACCATCGATAAATGAAAACCATGAAAACACCTAGTGCTGTAATTTTTCAGACTCTCCAGGATGCTGGTGACCCCTTCCAGGTGAGCTCAGGTGTTGGGAGAGGTGGTGGTGTTGCGGTAGGTGGCACTGTTCCCCTCCTCCAGCCATGACAGCCCCACTGCTCACAGGGAAGTGCCATCTTTGGGATGAAACATAAAACTGAGGCCTTGACCAGTTGCAGTTATTAAAGGTCCCATTGCACTTTCCACAAGATTAACTGTGTTAACCTTAGTGTCCTGGCTGATTGCATTCTGTCTTCCTAGATTCCCTCTGTAGTTTCAATTGGACAAGTTAATCTACACTTCCTGTTTTAGGCGGCTGTGCAAAGATTGCTGTGCTTGGACACACAGCCACTGCCCTTCATCCTGCAGTGGATCTGCTCTAGTGACAGCCAGTAGAAAAGTGTGTATGGCCACACTGGTGCCCCAAGGAGGGTGGAAGAGAATGGCACAGTTGTATCCTGTGTTTCCAACCAAAAGAGGTGACGTGGAGAGAGAACGCACTCTTCGAAATGGGTCTATGATTGGCAACAGCAGCAAACAGCAGTAGTGGTTATTTGGCGGGATGTCCTGCTGAGCCGTGTGAATAACTCCATATGTCCAAGGCACAATGCCTTGTGGACCATCCTGTGGAGTAGGTGGTTGTATCTGCACTCACTGCAGTAGGTCCCAGTGCAGACCTCCTGCTTGGCCAAAACCAGTCCTAGGTTTTTATCTCTGAACTGGAGAGGCAGAGCAAGAGCATGCAGCAATTTTGGCGTGGTTATAGATAAAACCCACTGGGACCTACTTCTGAAATTCCCTTCTCATGCAAGCGGCCCTTTCAGAGGCAGACGGGAGTGAAGCTCTGTATCAACTAAGTGATCCTCTTACAAGCAGATCTGCAGCAAAGTGACCCACTGTGTGAATCAGCATAGCTTGTGTGTGCCTTCCACTTTTCTCACAGTTTTGCAGTTTCATAGCTAGACTCAAGGTTGTGGAAATAGCATTCTTTCTACCTTTAATTCTTTCTGCTGTTTCAGTTGGATACTTCCTTTGTCACTTCATATCCCAAACTATTGTGTTTTATTGCTGGAAAATGTGTGTTTCATTTCAGCGATTGCAGATTACACACACATGCCATTGAGTGTAATGCAAGGACATTATGTGAATGTAAGGAATGATTATTTTTCTGCTTATCTAGAGAAAATAAAAGTTATTATTAACATCTCAATAACTAGATGGGGAGTAATATTAATATTTGAACTCCACGAGAAGTCTGAAATGTAGTATGGAAATAACCTGGCTGGGTGATCGTGTCTTTAAAATGAGCCAGGTGTCAAGACAGGAAACCTGTAATTATCACAAAATAAAAACAAGTTTCTGAAAAATAAAACACATTTGGTTGCCTGGTTTCTACTATATGGCATTTCCACTGAAGATCATAATTCTTTTTTCTATGTCCCGTCATTCCCCTTGTACGGAGTGTCCCCTTGGGAAGTGGGGCCCAAGAGCCCTTTCTAGGACGGGACAGGATATTACAGCTTGGTTTGTGCACTAGCATCCTTAATATTTCCTTCCTTTCAGAAGCAAATAGAGCGTACCCTTATCTGAATGCTAATTTCCTAGTTAAAACCCTCCCTTGCTGACAAGGGACTGAAAGAGTTTTAAATCACAGATGTAGAGTATCAAATGCAATAATGCTCTTGCAATAGTGCATTGAAGCCTCAATTAATTAACCCTTGGGCTAAGTAGGCAGGTACATGGTGGTGGCCACAGGCGGTGGATGGATGAGATTTAAATGGGCATCTCATTTCCTCAGCACGGAACATGCCGTTTGGTTCAGAAAGGAGTCATTTTACACACTCGCCTCATTTACGCTCAGCTTTAATCCCTTTAATTCCACCTGAGATCCAAGCAAGAATGGGAAAAGAGAGTGAGGTGCAAAGGGCTACAGAGCTGTGCTTTGTTTACATATCTTTCCCCTGGGATCACCCCCCCAGCAGAGCCAGGGCTTCTGGCCTTTTCATCAGGCTGCAGGGATCCAAAGCAGTTGTCATATGGAAATGGTTAAACAGAGATTATGGGGAGCTCTTCACTGCAATCCACCCCGTTTAGAGCCTGAAAAGTAAGGACTAGGTAGAGGAGGCTGAGAAAAGGGGCTGCAGCTTACCTTGGTCGCTGTTGGGATGCAGCAGGGACTTGGTGACGGAGGGTCAATTTGCAGAGGCCACGGTGGTGTGGGCCTCCTGTGACACCGCGATGACAGCTGCTGCTTTCCCTTCAATGTCCCATATGGGTGCATGTTCACGTATGATGTAAATCACGTTTCATGGGTGATGTAACTCTCTGCCATCCCTCTGGCTGGCTTTTACGTATGTAACGTGAGAGCTTCCCCACCGAGAAAGGGGACGCAATTCTGCCACATAGCAAGTGTAACGGGCTAATGCTGTAAAAATAAAAAGATCCTGCAATGATTTCTTTGAATCATTTGAAGGGTTTAGATCAGGCTGTGCTTTGCTTCTCTTTTGTGCTTGCTTTTCATGGCCCTCCTAATACAGGGATCTACTGGCAGGAGCCTGTGCCAAAATTTTAAGCAAATGCTACAGAATATTTATGGATAATGAATTTTGAATTTATTATAGTTATTGCACAGGAAATTTGATATCTCAGCACTGTGCTCCTTCAATCAAGGATATGCAGACAAATGCGTGACCTACGCAACGAATTAACCCAGGTAGAATTTGAAATATCAGATACTTGCAACAAACTTCATCTGAACAAGACTGGGAATTGTTCACAGAAATTATTCAGTGAATGGCTGAGAATAATGAACCTACTTTAAAAAAAAAATCAGAGTTTTTTCCTTACCCGCCACTGAGAATAAAAATGCAAAATGTGTTGTATTATTCATTAGAGTTACATGCCTGGCTCTGCTGAAGCAGCTGTATACAAGGCAGTGCTACTTATCTGGAGGTACATAAAGAAGGTTTGAGAGAGGGTCCTATCTCTGAGGAGATCCAAGCTGCAGCGCACTTAAATGAAATGCTCCATGTCGACACGTGTTTGCTCCCACCGTGTGCACCGATGCTGCAAGGACAAAGCCGGACTGTTACTTACGGAACTGTATGGATGGTACATGGGTATTTCTCCAGACCTTGTTCTGTTCCAGCTCTGTTTGTGCACGTCCAGAGGCCTCCATGGTTACGCCCACCCAGCACTGGGTACAAAATGGGACGGTCCCCCACACCCCCCTTTTCCTCTCCACTGGCGCTGCTGGCAACTGAGGCCAGACACATTCATCGCACCTGTGAGCCACTGCCATTTTATGTGATGTGCGGAGAGATGTCACTCCGGGTCCTGTGTAATGGGATGATGCACTGCCAGGGGGGCCTACAGGGGTCTCTGCCCACCCTGTCCCACCTGCCGCCTCCACCAGGCTGCAGGACTCTCCATCTCATTTCCCTCCACACGATTTACCATCTGCGAGCTCGTCTTTAACCTAATAAAAATCATCTCGCTTTTGACTAACAAGAAAAGGAAACAGTGCTCATTGTGGGGTTTGGGGAAAATGGCCTCGCTAATCTGCAGGATGAGAATGGAGTGATTTATAGGCGGATTTAACTGTGGGCCATGATTAGGGGGCTGGTAGTAAGTGCATTAGATGTCTAAGTGTGGCAATAGAGTAAATAGGCGTTTTATTTATCGCAGTGCCAGGGGCCTCTTAGCGGAAGAGCGCTTCTCCAAATTGAAATATAGCAGAGTTTACACTCCTGATTAGGGCTTCAAACGCAGAGCCCAAGGCTATCAGCGAGCAGAAACAACGCTCGCTGACACCTAATTGTCACTGGATTAATGTGCAAACAGGGACAGCAAACAGCAACAACAAATAACCCGGTGTCAGAGCTGCTGGTGGCAGTGTCCACTAAGTGACTGGGGGCCAAATTGAAGTTTATATCTCAGAATCCACTGAGATCAATGCATCAGCCGGGTAGACAGGGGTGGAAATATTTCGCTGTTGTATGTGTTGTATGTATTTACATACCGTATAGATGTGGGACTAGCTATAAAACAGAAAAAAAAAAAGGATTTGTTTTCAAGCTGGGTGTGAATGGTATGTGTCGCATGTGTTGTACTGCCAGGTACTGGCAGAGGCTCCCCCTCCAGAAAACCATGTCCCGCTTTGAATGCCCCCAGTCTCCCAAAAATTAACTCCTTATGAAGATGCCCAGTGTGAGTATGCAACTGTGTCTATAATAAAAAAGGCAAGGCTTGTAAGGAAAGGTAATATGTTTTACTAGACCAGCTGATACTGCGTGAGGAAAGAAGCACAAGCGTCTGAGCTCAGAAACGCTTCCTTATGCAGTAAAATACATAATCCATATGTGTGAATTCATATACCTCAGAAGAAGCAAATCTTTCATTCTGTGAATTATTAAAGTAGGTACGTATCCCTGTTATTATATGATGTTCACATATATGCCTGTTGTTAGCATGTATATCATATGAAGCTACATACCATATGTCTATAAACTGAGTATTGGCAATATTGTTCAATTTATTTCCTTTATGCTTCATAGCCATTCAGGTAATTTATATGAATAAGGTCTTTTGCTCTATGATCTTGTGACTTTCACTGGCATCTCCATATAAAATTTTATAACCCTGTTTGTGAATCAAATCATTCCCACAACAACTGATTCAATCTAGGTCACCACCTGTCCAGCTCTGGACTGGAGGAAGCAGTCTGAGCATCTGAGCTGTGTTTTTTCCACTTCTGAATCTGGTTTGCCTTGTTTGCTCGAAGATATTTCTAGTCAAGATCCCACTACTGCTAATAAATTCTTTGGAATAAAAAAAACCTGTGCTGTTCATTTACAGCAGCCACCTTCTTTCAAGCTGAGAAATTAGCATCGTTTCCTTGGAACAAATAAAACCAATTAAAAATGAGCCTAAAAACAAACGCAGGAATAGGTTAGCAGTCAAGGAGTTCACATATTCAATCTTTTTTCCCCCGTAATTAGCTATTGAAGGAGGAAAAGTCACAAATAGATGATTTATGTCTCTAAATGTATTTCTAAAGTTCTTAAGTTTTATTGACCATGAAAGTTGGTCTTTCCCTGTGTTAAGAACTGAAGAAGCTATAGAGCTAGCTAGTAGCTCAGTGGTGCAAAGTCTTATGATTTAATCTTGACATTTGCAATTTTTTGCTGTAAAATATTACTTTCTTTATTTCAGGACTTTAGTTTAAAACCTCGTAATTTCCTTTAAGCTCCATTTGATTGTCAATTGCACAACTCTCTCCAAAGCTTAAAGCTAATGATTTTCATACACATATGATTTATTTCTTTTGAACCACAATATAATGTACTTTGGTGCAAATTCTCCTTATTTCTCTTGCATCCCAATCTTTCCTGCCTTGTAGCTAGGATTTTTTTGTGTATGGCAGTACTCGAGTACGTGAGCTTTAAACTTTCTGGAAATCCATTTAGAAATGTTTCAAATATCCATCCCTAGCATTGAACGAGCTGTGTATCTGATCTGCACTGCTTAATGATTTCCAGGAAGTGGTGGTCTTGCTATTGGCATATTTGGAGAAGGAATGGGATCAATTTTCAATATTGAAACCTGTCCAATAGCTATTTATGCACAGTTTATTTCGGAGATTCAAAGATGCGCAAGGTTAAGGAGAAAAGGTTTACGCTGCAAAAAACATTTTTGGTTTTTTTCTTAGTTCATTTAGAGTCAGAAAATCATAAAACTTGGTATGCAACAGGGAAGTCCCAAGTTCATTTTACTAACAATATGCTTGATGAATCAATGTATTTTTAATCCAAGTGTAAAACTCTAAGGACATCCAAGGTGCTGACTAGAGCATGAAAATCTAAATTAATGCTCTGCCAGAATGACAGTACTTAAACAACCAAAATATCACCCACAGGCATTAGGCTTTCTGAGAAGTTCATAATCTATATATTGTTATTGTAAAGATTGTGATTTCATGCAGAAAATAATCCACAAATCATAATTAACATCGCTCCCAATAGATGACCAAAGACTTTAAATATATGTTTTACATTTTGCTGTTTCAAAAAGCTATACAACCCTGTAACATACAATTACTACAGATACATATCACAAAATGGCCATACTGTTCAATATACTGGCAAAGACTCATAAATCAAGGGATAGTTTTCCTTAACTGTATGTAATGTTGATATTTTACATTTTAATTACATAAAATCTGCCAGTTAATATCCTTCAGCCATATAGATCCACATATGTCCATTTGTAGCCAATGAACTATCTGAAACATTAAATTTGGAAGACGCTTGTTTATACAAACTGTTGTAAAATGGGGCCTGTTTCCTTTCTTGGGCAAAATGCCCACTGGAGAGAACAGGAATTTTGCCTGAACAAGAACTGCACAATTAGCAGTGAACCATGCCAGTCAGAGTGTTTTGCACCAAGTAGCTCTGCATTAGTGTTGCCCAAAAGAGGATGCTCACATCAACCCTACAAAACTGAATAGGACATTAGCTGTAAGAATTAGAGCCCTTCCCGTGGAAAGAGAAAAGAAAAAATAATGTAGGTTGATTTGCAGCGGTAACAAGCTAAATCCAGTAGTGAAGGACCTCACTGCGTCATCCTGTCTGCTGGTGAAGCCCGCTGCCAGGCTCTGCACAGGCGCTGGGCTCCCAGCCAGCACAGCCGACTGCAGGACTGGGGCCTGAATCTATTCCTCACTAGCAGAGCTGACTGCAGAATTAAAGCTTTGAGCCACAATTTTCAAGATGATAACACATGGGCACAGCAAACCCCCCCAATGTGATAGCGATTGCAGCATTCAGGCGCTAGATTGTATGCTCCTCTGGGCAAAGACTTTTGCCACTTTTATTTATAAATCATCCAAGTGCATCTATTATGGATGATAATAATAAAGAGATGCTCATGGCTCCAATACAGATGCAGCAAGGAAAACACTGGGAAGTTTAGGGAGGAATGAGAAAAAAGTGAGAAGACAATAAATTGCATTTAGTCCACTGAACTGTGGAGGAAGGAAAAACAATAAAACCCTGGCTTTAACAAACCCTTATTGAGGCACTGATTGCTCTGTAACAGGCATAGTTGTGCCACGCTAACATTTGCTCATTAACCAGTCATGAATTTGTGTCACACATCAAATAGTAGTAATGAAACAAAATGAAAATAGTGGTTTGCCTTTTAGCCCAAATGTGTTAACATGCCTACACAAACATTTTAAACATCACATTAAAATATGTATTTGGATGAATATGAGTTGAGAGTTGGTTTAAATTATTACGGTTTTCAAGAAAATCTCATTTTAACAAAAAAGGGGACTGGTGTGTAAAAAGCACAAGAAAAAAAATCCCCTTTTGAGTACTGTAGGGCTGCCAAATTACTTTGCCAAAACTCCCATTACAGAAAGATGGGCTCAAGCAGGAACACAAGCTTGGCCCTATTGTGCATTTGTATACAACAAAGTGCTGTGGCATAAATCAACGTCTCAGCATGGAAGTCCTAAATTGCAGAGTTTCATTTCAGTGAATCAGCTTTGTTATTAATCTTTGTTTTTCTTACCACTCTGTTTTTTGAGCACTAGCCTGTTAACTGTAAGTTGCAACTATTCTCCTTACTAACAAAAGCAATGCCACTGTGGTCAGAAGGGTTAATGACATGAGTTAACAATGCAGAATTTACCAGTGAGTTTGAACACCCATTAAAGAGATGTGAGAAATCTATCAATTCGATTGCTGCATCCTGTAAAGTGCCCAGATGTATTGGGCTGCTTCAACACGATGGGATGAGACAATCAACCAGCCAGTCCATGGCCACCAGCAAGGGGAGGTCCTGCTCACACTCTGTTTCCCCTTCGCCTCTCCCCCTGCACCCAGCCAGACACTTCTGCCACTTGCCATGCACACTAACCCTCCCCAGGCTCCTCTGAGAGCTGATTCAGCTTGCCAACCTGGCAGAAAACTAATGCAGCTAAAAGAGGGTGAGTTTTGGCTGGGTGAATGAGCTGAAAGAAAAGGAGGGAGGTTCTGATGAGCAAAGGAGATGGCGCAAGGCAGGTGGTGAGACCATGTGGCCAAGAGTAAAAGAGGGAGGGCGAGAGAAGAAAGGACTAGTAGGGAGAGGAAACAAGATCTACCTTTTGGGGAATCAACAAATCATGAGACAGGCACAGCTACTCCTACAACTGCAGCTCTGGATTGTAATTGTGTTCTACGAAGTATCTGGTGACAACATCAACTTGAAGCATTCTTGCCCCACAACCACTAATGCAAATGCAAAGTTACTACCAATACTATTAGCATTCACAATGTGTAGTTGGTGAATTGGAAGCAATAGGGCACAGTAAGTCCAGCAAAAGCATTGGATTTAAGATAAGTGGCAGCTTGGTAGACTGTGCCTCATCTAGTGGAATAATAACTTGATTGAATCTGATGTTGACAAGTGAAAGTAAGTCAAAGTGTAGAAACCGCCCTGCTCTTTGGTATTGCCAACCACAGCGGGGCAGTTTTGACTGAACAGGAAACCAGCGTAGGGTCCTCTGAGAACAACCAGTTCAGATGAACACGTTTTTCCATTGAAACAACTGAGGTATACAGAGCCTTTTGTCTTAAATTCTCCCATGTCACGTCTCAAACAGTTCATTTATGTTTTCCATTCTGGGTGGGAGAGCAGTAGCTACCTGGGAAGAGCATGTCCCACTACTGAGAGGCTAAAGAAATTTTGATGAGGGCATACTCTAGCTCTTCTGTAAATGTGTGTGAGATCTCTCCAGCCTGCTTGTAACTATGAGCATCACCAGATCCTTGGGTACCTTTACAGCAAGACAGGGATTCTAAACAGTAACAAAAACATATAGTGCTCTAGCCGCTAATGTACTAGCCCTAATAATTTGAATCTGGGTTTGCTTTTTAGCATTAGAAATACTTATTTTAGTTCCAGAAAAACTGAGGTTGTATGTAGAAGAAAAATGTCTATTCTAGTGTATTCTGAGTTTGGAAGAGGTTGCTTGTTTGTTTTTTAACTGCGGGTTTTTTGCTGACTTAGAAAAAATCCATCTAGAACATAATAAGGTATTAGCATACTATCTGTAAAGGCCAAAATATAAGCTTCCCAGTGACAGCAGTGGTTAGGATGCTGATCCTCCACTTAAAGTAACAATGTAAGGCTATAAATACGCTGACTGATACGAACACATCCAAAAATATGCAGCAAAGACATGTGGGAAACACACCAGATTTTGTGTATGCACAGAGACAGCAAGGTAAAAGTGAAAAAGGCAGTGGGTAGAAGTGATAATGTGCTGTGAGCCAACACGTTTTGTGCAACTTGTGTTTTGAACTCTCCTAATCCAGGCAGGGTCCTTCTTTGGCAGTCTTAACCTAGGGAAGACTGCTCAAATCAAGATGGGACATAGCACTCTGGAACCTCTAGTCTCGGGGACTCTTCGTATTAATAGGAGAGAAACTGTGATCATCTATGCTCTACACTGACTAGGTGTAGCCCTCCTAAAGGGAGTAAGGAAGTCCCAATGAGGCACCACTGGAAAGTTTCTACCATAGGGAAGATGGACATCTTGGAAAAATTAAATTAATCCTGTAATAGTATATAAATCTGTACAACATAGCCTTTTTAAATATTCCTAACTCTCAGAAGACTTAATCAATGTTATACAAATTATGGAATCATTTAAGAGTGTTGGTATGAAGAAAAAGCCCATGCTTCTGTCCCTGTGGAACGTTAGCAATATCAAGACAAGCTGCCTATCCAAAATACCAGTGAGATTACATACCTTCTGCCAAGCTGATGAAATTATGATGGCTACATGTCAATTTTTTCCTATTTAAAGGGAAATCTATGGTCAAGATTGCCTTGAAGTTCTTCAGGTTCATTAACAAGGTCAAAATCAATGTTATTTTACTGTTTGGAATAATTTTTGGCGGAACAATGAAAAGAAACCATAGTAGAAGTAGTCTTAATATAATCATTTTCTTTTCATTGTTCTTTATGGGAAAATAATTTGGCCCGAAATTTAGTGGTCCCATCAGGGAGGTGATATCTTTAAAAAGGTGGTCTGAAGGACAGGTTTTACTGTACTTTAATAGGCTTATAGATTAATATAAATCTTAATATTCATAATCTGTACTATTCCTTTTCTCAATATCTCGTCCATCTATACATCTATTTGTAATGTGTGTTTCAAACACAAGTTAAACTTGATTTTATTGAAAGTACTAATAGTGCTATAGGGATAATAATTTCCGAAAAAGCCAGGAGGTCAAATGTATAGTTAGTTTTCTCTTGAAAACAATTTTGTTTAAAAAAAAATGAAAGACTGGTGCCTTGTAGCTGAGTTTTCCCTGAATATTTTAAAATATCTGATTGCCTGAAATAAAATGCATCAATTAAACAATCGATATTATTGCAATGAAATGCACAATTATCAGCCCAATTTGTATTCCTGTGCAAGGGTAAAAACCTGGAGAAATTCCATGTAATTCAGTGTCAAAACCACCAGTCTGATTTTACTAGAGCTATTGTGAGTTTGCAAAATTAATTAAATTATTTTAATTTTCAGGCTAGAAGTGCAGCATTGTAAGCTTCCCATTAGAGAAAATCATGTAAGTAGTGTGTAAGCCCATTTTTCGTAGCATGCTTTTTCGGATGACAAGATGCTAGAAGGCATACCAGAAAGACAACTAAGCACTTGAAATATTTGTCCCCAAGGACACCTACAATATTTATTCTAGGTGCAGTGCCTTTAAATGGTAGCAGTTGTTCTCATTTGTTGTTGTTGTCATTAGTTTTTATGTAAGCTGTACATAGGAAAATTTACAAGTGTCTGCTAATGCCTCTTTGTATTAACAGAGAACAGCAATAAGCAAATGCTGCTAGTGTGAAGTGATGAGCATTACTTTATAATACCCAGCCATTATCTACTAACTGAAAAATTAGTTGAACTTTGGTAAATTGCATGCACAGACCAGTACTTATCTACTTTCTGCTGATTAGAGCATGAAATATTTGCATGATTTGAATTGCTTTTACTGAAATCAGGACAGAGCATGTCAAATATCCACAGTACGTGAAAACGCAATGCCTGCTAGATGGAAGACACTAGACCAAATTCTGCTTGTGTTTGGTGCAAACTGTGGTAATGGACTTGAGTATCATGCAGGTACAGCCCAGTTCAGAATGGGCCCACAAATTCTGCTTATATTTTTTCCTGTCACCTCTTAACTGTGCAGCAGCAAGTGATTAATGTATTACTTACTGGCTATTATAGAGCTGTTGGTCTGTTATGACTTTCTTTTAATATGAGCTGAGCACGAAACCACTGTGCACTTTCTAACATGAATATCAAAAAGTATTTTGTAAAAAATCGGCAAGATAGCCCAGATTTTGTCTGCCAGCTACTAGATGGCGGATCTTGGACTGGATTATCATGGAAAGGAAAAAAAAATGCTGGCAAGATATATCTGAATGCTGAGAAGCGTTAGCAGAACTTTGCAGTTGAGCTGACCATCTGGAATAATGGACAGTATTGGCTGTCTTCCATTAGAGGGAATCATTCAAAGTCATAACGGGCAGTGGTCACTAGGGAAGGGGATGGAGAGAAAGCTAGTAATTCTTTTATATTTGTATGGAGTATTAGTGAAGATTTATGAAAATACTTGTCTTATTCCTACAATTGACAGTCGTGGTTATTAATATCTTTATCTACGTTTGATAGAGATACTACTTGCCATATTTCACGAAGGTTTACAATATTGTATCAAGTGCAACCTCTTTATTGTGGGATTTCAAAGTTAGGAAAAAAAGGATGGTAATATCACCAGGCTTTCTGTAGTTCACAGACAGAACAGGAGGTTTTGCTAAATTTTAGTAATCTAAAGAAAATCTGGTTCATCCTTTAGTTGTATGACCCTATATGTGTAATAGCATAATTTTATGTATAATTACTTGTCTTTTTTGATTAGAACGGTTTATTAATTCATCCACACTTCGTGTGAGGGCTAAAAACAATTCAGTTATTTGTTTTTCTATGATAGTAGCTTGCACAGTGAATTACAATACAGTTCAGCTGGCAACATACCCAGATAAAATATGATCAGCAAATCTTACTCTAATGCTACACAGTGATGTTAAATATCACTCTTTCATTTTGATATTTCAGGAGAAGAATAATCAGCGCACATGTTTATGACAGAATTGCTTTAATAATTTATTTGACAGCGTTTCCTTATGAGTGCATTTTCTTTGTTTTCAGTGAGAAAAAAAATGAATCAAGTGATAAATAAGAAGGAAGCACTGAAAAGTCTCATAGGCTTATGACCCACTTTTTGGCATTTTTAAAACATTTACACAAATCTTGAAGTGCATCTTTATTCCTAAAATGCATCCACGGGGACAAAGGATTAAAATCATGTTCTAAATAATGATTTTAAAAAGCCGAAGTTTGTAACACTGGTGACAAATATTACTGAAATGTTACTTGACAAACATAACAGCACAATATTAAGGATGAATAAACCACTTTATAATAGCTTTTATCCTGAACAATTCATTTTCCATGAATAATGAACATCACCACACACATATCCAAACCATACAAGTGCCAGGCCAAGTTCTGTCATTGTTTATGTCTCACAGTCCCAGAGGAGTTAATGAAGTTGCAAGGCTGTATAGAACTTGGTTCTTTATGTCTCTAACCTCATCTGATAAATTTTAATATTTATCTATATATACTGAGTAGTAATCTCCATTCAATTATTTAGGCACTGCTTTAAAATATCAGTTGGACCATGCTTTAAAAAAAAGCAGAATTTTTCCAGGATTACGAATTTTAAAATGTTGGTCAGTGGGAGAAAACTATTATATCTATCGTTTCTGTTCCAAAACCAAACACAGCATTTGCTAGTAATAGCATCTGAGGCAAACTTCAGCTCTGCGGTACATGATGGTAGGCTTCCCAAAGTCCAGCTGATTATTTCTGTATGCATGCTTGTTGTTCCACCCATCCAAGCTGCTGCATAATCAGACACATTCACTGAGAAAGCGGGTAGCTTACTGAGCTTTGCAGAAATAATTTGCCATTTGCCTACATTTTCTGGACCTGTGTGTGTGTAGCAGTGGAAACTTGGAGTTTTTGCTAAGTTTTGCAGCAGTCTTTTCTCAGCCATTGGAGCCTTCCTCATCTCTCTGAGTTCTGGACGTACCGTTAGCCGCTTCGATGATACTCATTTTAAAAGGTTAACAAACGAGAAGCTAAACCAACCATACAAATAACAGCCAAAAGAACAGTTTCCAAAATGTGTTGCTGTAGTGCCGTTTCCAATTTAATATTCAGACAGAGTAACGCTAAAGGCCACCAAACCAGGTGGATGAAATACTTCTGCATTTTATGACTCGTTCTTAAATGAAATCTCTTAAATATTGCTAATGAAGCCAGTTATCATATACAGACCTGTAATGCGCCCTTTCTAAGCTGGTTCAGTTACATTTCCCTGTCTAGCAATTTACCCCAGGCCCCTATTAAATGAATTATCACGGCTCCTAAATCATCTCTGCGGGGGTTTCTGCTAATCCCATCAAGACACTTACACTCCCTTTCTTCCCTCCTAGTGACATAATGAATTATTATTTCATGGGGAGCTGTTAAAGAGGCCCCTTTGGAAGAGTTTAATGCGCGGTGCGGGGAAGGGGAGGGAGCTGCCTGCCGAGGAAGCTGTGGTAGGTACCGCAGCACTGGCTGCCATCGCGGCCGGCGGGGAGACAAAGGGCACTGGTGCCCCGGGCTCCCCGCATCTCCTCTGAGGCTGGCCCCCACAGCCCCCCTGGCCCCGAGGATGGCAGACGGGCTCACTCCCCCCCTCCCCACTACCCCCTGCCCTCTGCTTACCCTCATCGTCATGAAAAGAAAAGGGAGAGGGAATATAAATGTTTTCCTTAACTGGAGGAAGCACTCCGCTCACAAACCACTTGCGGAATCCATTAGGCTAATTTATTAAACACAATTTGCCTTGTGTGGCTGAACTGAGTAATGATAAAAAACGTAAATAAGGAGAAAGCAGCAGCAGTGAGCTGTGGGCTCTGTGGCCCTGTGTCCCGTTAAAATGCCCCTGACTCACAGGCACGGTGCCTACGTTGCCCTTCCCTTCAGCCTTCCTCCCATCACCAGAGACAGATACAGTGTCTAGTTTGGGGAGAGGGCACACGACTGAGTCAAGTTCATCCCCCTCTTCTGCACGTACCCAGCTCTAAAGGTGATAACTAATAATAATAAAAGGAGAAGGAGAGCTTTAAGCAGTAGAAGAATATTTTGCCAAGAAAAGAACTGCTCAAAGAAACAAGCATTTCCCTCAGGTAGGGTAACTTTCAGGCCTCTTTATTCTCTAATCAGACTTCTGCAGATGTCCTGACCAACAATTTCTTTCTTGTGCAGAGCCATAATGCAGGTTGTTAGCACAAGGTTGGTCATGGAGTTCAAAAAGCACCCAGGGCCAAACTTTCACGCCATGGAAAGCTTCACCACTGCTGTGACGTCAGCAGAGCACAGCAGGTATGCATGACCTCAGAGCCAGTCCTGAGGTTGGTGGGAGGAGGGCAACCTTCACAGGACTGCAGATCAGGTTTACAGCATATCTAGAAGAGCTACAGGAAGAAGAGCCCTGAAACAGGTCCTGGTATGCAGGTCAGAATTATTTTGCCTTCCCTGTCCGTTAACTTTGTGCATAAGATGCAGCAGCAGTGATCACCTTTAGCGTGTTTGCTGGAAGAACGGGAGCAGAGCACTCCCAGGTGAGATGTCTCAGCTTCCATTTTCTTCTATATTCTGGTGGACAGTATTAGATCATAGTCCTGTGAAAGCAACTTAGTAGGACTTACTGTCATTTTGCAAAAGCTTGTTCTGAGCTTTTATAATTTACTTGGTCAAGGATTGTAGACGTTTCAGATTATGGGTGTTTTCAGTTTGTACAGCAAACTATATTAGCTAATGTAAAATACATAGGAAGAAATCTATTAAAGATCCATCTGGTGTAGTTACTCTCCAACAGTGGCCAGATGCACCTGCTTATGGGAAGTTAAAGGCAAGTATTGTGATCTCTCTTCTTTCTGGCAATCGGCCATTTAGGGACTTTGAGCTGTGTTGGAACCATGCATTTATTCAACTTTTGTAGCTCTACCTGTCATGAATGTGTCTAATCCCCTTTTTAATACATGTATACTTGGGGCTTCCCCAAAAGCTTGTTTGCAGATTATGTTCATGCTTTATGAAAAGGTATTCTATTTTAAAACTACTGCCTGATCTTCTAGTTGCCTGACCCTTGTTGTCACTCTGTATTCATCAGTTCATTAGCTCCAGATTTTACCTATTTCCACCATCTCCCCTGTCACTTATGTTTTTTCCAAGCTGAAATCTCTTTGTTTGGAAGTCATTCCATGTCTATGACCACCCCCTTTGCCCTCATCAGTACTTGAGGATTCTTCAAAACATGCACTTGATGTGGAATTGTAGAAACTAAAATAGCCAGCACAAAGACAGAATTGAGTCATCGTCATTTGATAAGCTCCATCTGCTAAGCACAAATGGAAGAGTCTAATACAATGAAGTAGATGCTGTACATTTACATTTGTGCAACATAGAAGTTCTGGTTTTGATTAATAAAATCTCCAAGAAGAAGGAAGAGTGATATGTGCTATTCTCACTCTGTAGACTAATCTGTGCTCCTCACTGACTTCTCCATTCTCATCTTACTACAGAGCTGCCTAAGCCTGAAAGAAAGCATACTCCTCCCTCACAAAGCTTGGAAATGAAGGATGGTTTTGTGCAGTGTGTAGAGGAAATAATTAGGGGTCTCACTAGTTCCAGCTGTGGTAAGAGACATGGAGGTGGAAGAACAGTGTTTTCTCTGTAATCTCTAGTTGAATAACTATAAATACTCCTTTGAAATTGTTACGCTCTGTCAGGTAAAACCAGAGGTGCATGAAACATTACACCTTTAATTTATTATCCCTTTCTGTAAGCAAGGATTTCCGTTTTCTTAGGTGGCTTGAATCTCCATTCTAAAGATTAATAACAATGTTAAAATGAAATTCAACCATAATGCAATAGATTTTGCCAAATTTTAGGCTGGCAAAATCACCTTCCAGCCTTGGAAAGTTTTGCTTGGTTTTGATCAAATCTCAATGGTGTGAGTTTTCTATTCAAAATCACATTTTTGGCTTAAGTTTAATACTCATGACATCTGTAAATTTCGTCTGAGTTTTGGACTTGTGACAAAATTCTCAAAGTAGTGAAGTTTAATGTGATTTTAACTAAAATCTTGAAAGATTTGCATCCATCAGGCCAAATGCATTCTGCTGTATGCATGATTTGAAAACTGACAGCTAACCTCCTGCAGAGATAGTCGTAGTCTGCGCCTGTTGTCAGCAGAAGTTTGATAGAAAATAGGCCCTACTTAAAAAAACAAGGGAGTAGCAAAATAACCATAATTGTAGTTATGCAATTAGAGCATTAAGCAATAAATTAAATTATAAATCATTCAAGTTTGGGGTCTGTTTGGTATTTTTAAATTAATAAATCGATTAACCATTGACATTATTCCAATTGACTTTTATGAGAGGAATGCATTTTAGGCACTTGCATTTTGAAATGGATGACATGCATATTTGTGAACTGCCTCATCTTAGTGCTGCCATGTCTGTATGAACAGGAACAGCTTAAAATAAAATGTAAAGAAGCACTTGTGCCACTAGGAAATGTGAAAGACCAATTAGTTACTAAACATTTAGAAGCTTGCAAATGTGACTAGAAGCATATCCAGAAAGAGATGAGCTTCCTTTGATAATTTAAACAGCTCATTATTACTACAATTTTCAAACCAATAGAGAAAAATATGCATCTTACTTTTCATTATCTGCAGTCATTTCTTTGTCTTCAGTTTGGAATAATAGGTATGACTTTATTATCATCATTGTTATTGTTATTAAATTCAGTTATTCCAAATAGAGGAATTGCCTAGTTAACGATGAAGAATATGATTTTGCTTAGAGCTAGAACAAAAATTTGACTTTCATCATCTAAGCTCAGCTGGGATCCAGATTCTATTTTATTCTGGAAACAGAGATTATTGTTGCAGTCTCTAAATGGGTAGGACTCCAGAAAGCAAAAACTCTGATAATGATTTGTTTTTCTGATTCATATTTTCAGTTCTAATTAAGTGTGGCACTATGATATGATGTAATATGTGACTAGTCAGAAATATTTTGCTTGTGGAACACAGGCAGTTCCACCTGAACATGAGGAGGAACTTCTTTACTGTGAGGGTGCCAGAGCACTGGAACAGGCTGCCCAGAGAGGTAGTGGAGTCTCCTTCTCTGGAGATATTCAAAACCCGCCTGGATGCATTCCTGTGCAACCTGCTCTAGGCTAACCTGCTTTAGCAGGGGGGTTGGACTAGATGATCTCTAGAGGTCCCTTCCAACCCTTACCATTCTATGATTCTATGATTCCTCTGTGAATTGTCTGAGATCTCTGTCCCATGCTGGCCCTACAGCACAAGGTATGTAATCACAGCTCTGCAGGATAAATAGTGCCTGGGTAAGATTGCACATGAAACTTTGCCCTTCTTTCTTGCATATGAAATGTAAAGTATCTGATGCAAATGAGCAAATTCATAGTTGAAGTTCTGCCACATACATGAAAGGAGAAGCAGGCCTGGTAGCAGCAAAACCTAGGACATTTCAATGTCCCAATGATTTATTACTAGAGCAAGTGGAAACATAGCAGTCCACAATATCATTTATCATTTAATTACAGATTTCACTGAAACACCTAGTGTCTGACCACACAAACAGTATGGGACATTCTCTGTATATTCCCCCCAAAGAAATGTTTTACAATACTACTGTTTGGGAGAATTTATCTGACAGTTGTCCTGAGAACCTGTTCAATCAACTTTAAGTTTAGCATTAGACTTCCAGCACAATCAAAATTTCTATGCTTTCCTTTCAAAATGGTAAGTAACTTTTCTTTTGCTGTTGTAACTCTACAGGTAGAGTTAGAGGTCAGAGCTCATCAGAACTTCTACTTTCCTTCATGGACAGTGTGATTGAGTGCACCCTCAGCAGGTTTGCCAACGACACCAAGAGGTGTGGTGCGGATGACACACTGAAGGGAAGGAAAGCCATCCAGAGGGACTTTGACAGGCTTCAGAGGTAGGCCTATGCAAACTGCATGAAGTTCAGCAAGGCCAGGTGCAAGTTCCTGCACATGCGTCAGGCCAATCCTGAGCACAGATACAGGCTGGGCAGAGAATGGATTGGGAGCAGCCCTGCAGAGAAGGATTTGGAGTTGTTGGTTGATGAGAAGCTCAACAGGATCTGGCAATGACCACTCACAGCCCCGAAGGCCAACTGTATACTGAGCTCATCACAAGAAACGCGACCAACAGGCGGAGGGAGGTGATTCTCCCACTCTGCTTTGCTCTCATGGAACCCCACCTGGAGTGACACATTCAGCTCTGGAGTCCCCAGCATAAGAAGCTCATGGACCTTTTGAAGTGAGTCCAGAGGAGAGCTACGAACATGATCAGAGGGCTGGAGCACCTCTTTTATGAAGACAGGCTGAGAGAGTTGGGATTGTTCAGCCTGGAGAAGAGAAGGCTCCAGGGAGAGCTTATAGCAGCCTTCCAGTACCTGAAGGGGGCCAACACGAGAGCTGAAGAGGGACTTTTTACAAGGGCATGTGATGATAGGATGAGGGGTTATGGTTTTAAACTGAAAGAGGGTAGATTTAAATTAGATATTCAGCAGAAATTCTTTACGGTTAGGGTGGTGAGACACTCGAACATGTTGCCCAGAAAGTTGTGGAAGCCCCTTCCCTGGAAGTGTTCAAGGCCAGTTTGGATGCAGCTTTGAGCAACCTGGTCTAGCAGAAGGTCACCCTGGCCACGGCAAGGGCATTGGAACTGGATGGTCTTTAAGGTTCCTTGCAACCTAAACCATTCTATGATTCTAAGATATTTTGGATAATCAAACAAGAGAAAAGTTTGGGACTCTTGTTTGGGTTTTTTTTTTTCAAGTTATTTCCTTTCAATGTGCACTATAAACATGTATGGATATTCATCAGTCCCACTGGAGTTACAAGACATTAAGGAGGTGAAAAAACAGCCATAAGCTGTGTACAATACTTATGTTTTATTGTCATAGAATCTCTAATTATCTGTGGATGTCAAAATGTCATGAAAAATACTGACACACAAGGCCCCTGAGACATAAGTACATAGGATACCCTTTGTTCAGAAATGGAAATGGAATTGTGATGACTTATTCAAGGTCATACAAGGAGTCCATGGAAGACCTGAGAAATCAGCAGTTATGAATCTTGTTAAATACCCTGCTCAACCCAAAATCTTCCCCTGGAATATATTTTTCAAACTGGTGACAACTGAAGGAACTCACTACATATACTAAAGGGTAGAATATTCTGGATTGTAGAGGTTAAAGGCCTTATCAGCTGGAAGATCTTTCAGCTGGCATTAAAATGCAAAATGTTGAATCTGAAGATCAAGTGAAGCTAGATGTACTTTGGTTTTGTATAGAGGAATAGTCTTGAATCTTCCTTGGACACTTCTTATTGGTATTCCCTTTTATTGTTTTTAATATTTTTCCAGTTAAACTAACTAGTTATTTGAAAGCTGTTGACTGCCATATTGGATTCTTTTTCTGCTAGAGATAAGCTGTGATTTAATATTTATGTATTTTTAAATATGATTTCCCACCCGCCTTTGCCTCCCAGTTCCCATCAGAATTACCATTCCTTAGACTAAAATGTAGTTTTGTATTAATTTGTGAATTACATTCTCTAGTACTCCCAGGAAATCTGAATTAGGGCTATATCCTCAAGCTCTTCCTTATTGGGGGGAGCAATTCGGTGGAATTTTTGGCTGAATAAATGACACAGAATTGGGAATTTAATGTTTATATTTACCTCAAAATAAAAACCATCTCATCCCTCTACAGAACCCTTTCAAAGAGTATGAATTCAGCCTTAGTACAGAGGGGATTTATTAACAGATCTTGTCTGCTGAGGGTAGCTACAACATCACATGAATTCTAAATGGACAGTTTTAGAACAAACCGAAAACATATTATCCAATTACTCCCATCCAAGCCTTAATCTTTAGCAGGTTCCTCAGTTCTGTCCCCGTCTAAGCCCCAGCAACAAGTTCCCACCACTTCCTAAGGGTAACTGGTAGTGATCGCGTCATCACATGGTGAATTGGATCAACTCAGTGACCCAGCTGACCATCAAGAGCATTGAATTTCACTGTTTTGACTCTCTATGTGGTTCTACTCTAGATACTTCAGCAGTGGCACAAGGTAGTCAATAAGGCAAGACTACTCCTTTTTGCTGGCAGCATGGCCTGAGATGGGTTTAATCCAACCATGAAGCTTCACCTCACAGCTTGATAACATACCGTGACTGCTGGGAGATTAAGCAATACCAATCAAGAAAACATAACAATTTATTTTAAAAAATTATTTATGAAATACAACTTACAGCCACAGAGATGATGATTCTGGTGTTTATGGTCATGTTCAAACACTTCTGTACCCTGCTTTTGTTGTTGTATTCTCTTCCAGCCTGGGAGGATTCCAGCCCCTACTCCTACTCTGATGTTGTAAGGCAGCAGTCTTTCATCATTAATTGGAATTTTTCTGTTTACTGGTTGGGTTTTTTTTAAAGCAACAGTGTTGATTATAAACAGACCTGCCCTCAAGCAGTCACATAACCTCTATGTGTGTGAAAAGAAGTGAAGTTAACAACAGTAGATGCAGTAGATAATAGGAAAAGGAGAGGGATAATTTTTTGTTGGAATATGAGTCTCTGGTGGACACTCACTGCAGCTCTAGTTTCAAAACATCCAGCCTGATGAAATGCTTATGATCCTGTTTATACATAAAATTTTACTGTTCTGCATAAGGTTGAGACTCTGGGAAGTCTCTGCTTTGAAGCAGGATGTACTCTGCCTGCAGAAGTGAATCTCTTCTCGGACATGTACAAGATGGAGTTCACTTTGTTGTGAGGTAAGTGTTGAATTTGGACCATGTTTTCAAAATGCTGTTAAAAATTCTTTTAAAACAGGAAGGCAAGACAGGCAGAATGTCAACATAATAAATATCTCTTTTTTGGGTTAGCGTCCTCTCTTCAGCTGCAATACAGATACAATAAAGGTTTGAAAGACATGCCTAAATTTATTTTGGGGTAACTAGATACTACACTACAAGCTCATGTTTAAACATGATGTGCAATCAGGCTATAAATCTAACGACTTGGAAATGGAGCCCTGTATCATACTTCACTCTGACTCACTCATTTTATGCAACTCAAAGGCCCTCTGCCTCAGTTTCTCTGTGCAGCATGTGAAGTNGCTTTTGTTGTTGTATTCTCTTCCAGCCTGGGAGGATTCCAGCCCCTACTCCTACTCTGATGTTGTAAGGCAGCAGTCTTTCATCATTAATTGGAATTTTTCTGTTTACTGGTTGGGTTTTTTTTAAAGCAACAGTGTTGATTATAAACAGACCTGCCCTCAAGCAGTCACATAACCTCTATGTGTGTGAAAAGAAGTGAAGTTAACAACAGTAGATGCAGTAGATAATAGGAAAAGGAGAGGGATAATTTTTTGTTGGAATATGAGTCTCTGGTGGACACTCACTGCAGCTCTAGTTTCAAAACATCCAGCCTGATGAAATGCTTATGATCCTGTTTATACATAAAATTTTACTGTTCTGCATAAGGTTGAGACTCTGGGAAGTCTCTGCTTTGAAGCAGGATGTACTCTGCCTGCAGAAGTGAATCTCTTCTCGGACATGTACAAGATGGAGTTCACTTTGTTGTGAGGTAAGTGTTGAATTTGGACCATGTTTTCAAAATGCTGTTAAAAATTCTTTTAAAACAGGAAGGCAAGACAGGCAGAATGTCAACATAATAAATATCTCTTTTTTGGGTTAGCGTCCTCTCTTCAGCTGCAATACAGATACAATAAAGGTTTGAAAGACATGCCTAAATTTATTTTGGGGTAACTAGATACTACACTACAAGCTCATGTTTAAACATGATGTGCAATCAGGCTATAAATCTAACGACTTGGAAATGGAGCCCTGTATCATACTTCACTCTGACTCACTCATTTTATGCAACTCAAAGGCCCTCTGCCTCAGTTTCTCTGTGCAGCATGTGAAGTCAACAGTAGCTCACATTGCCTGCCTTTGCAGTGACTTGATATCTCTGTGAGAAGAGTCCTATACATGCAGAGTATTATCTATAAAGGGGTGAGGTTTTATAAATGCAGTAACAGCAGCTGTGTTTTGAGTATCAGAAAACTTAAAACTCATCAACTTTATTATAGTTGTCTATAACATTTATAATGTTCTAAACTTCCCAGAAATCGTTGCAAGGTGAATGAAGTGAAATAGATTTAACACCAAACATTAGCATCCTTTATTACTCCTGTTTCAAATATAACCCTCTTTTCTTTACCTTACACAAAACAGCCCTATTTCCAGTTCCATCACTGCTCTGTTAAGTAATTTGCGAAAAGCTAACAAAGTCTGGCTACATCCTCATAGCGACTGTTTAAACCCATTACTTTCTCTTTTAATCAAATCGCTGTTGTGTCAAAATATACAATTCTCGCCATGAATCTCACTGGCTTGTTACAGTTCACCGGTTGACCTTGAAAATGTTTGCTCTCCTAAGCGTCTTCTCTTCGGCCTCCAGCTAAATTGCTCAAGACCAGGCCTGATCATTTTTCTATACACAGAGACTTCTCATTAACATAAACAGAGGAGCAAGCTTAACTGCAACTAACAAAAATCAGCCGTAGATAAAATATTCAAGAGAACCCTTGGATGCAGCATGTGGTCTATGTTATTTAGGGTCCTGTTTATAGTAAGTGATATTTTTTTACATTCACATCTTGAATTTTCTGTGGGAATAACACGTCAACCTCAAAAACCAGTGTACCATCTCTACAGCGACTTTACTCCTTTTTATTTCTTTCTTAGTTATCTTTCCTTTTAGAAATATCTGACGCCATTGAAGAGCTAAGAAGGGACAGTGTAACCACTCATTCATTAGCATCAAAGGTTTGTACAGCTCTTAAATGAGGAGTTAAGTTCCAGGGGCTATTTTCATTGTTTAATGTATTAAAGTAAATAAAAACGTATCTAAGATGTGGACACACAATTAGTTTTGAGTTATTTATCTGGAGTTTGTATGGTTTAGAAAAACTCCATCTTCTTGGCTGATCCTGTCCTAATGCATTTAACTTCAGCCATCAGCTATGATTAAACACCTGCTGTTGTGGGGAAACAAAGCACACTAATCCAATATGTATTTCTGACATCTTAAATATCACCCAGTCCCCTGACATCAGGCACAGCTTTTCAGCGGGATGGAATTCCAGAGCATATTTTTCTAATTTATGGATGGACAATAAATCAAAATTAAGCCTTGGGCAATGAAATATACATCAGTGCAGAATGAACTGACTGCAAACTAGGGCACAGAACAGCAGCGGGGAGAGGGATGCATTAATGGAGTCCTGAGCTGCAAATGCTGAAGTGAAAATTAAGGAAGTTCCTCTCATGTTTTATTATAGAGAACAAAAATAAAAAGATCGCAGAAGCCAAATGTAAGTTCTATCATCTCCCGAATTCCCTGCTCTGGGGGGAATTGTCCCGCTGGTCCTGATGCCACCATTTTATACCATGTCTGCAAAAGGGAAGACTTAATGGCATTGCCTCTATTCAAACCCATTCAGATGCTGAGAGCTTGAAAGTTTAACAGGAATGTTTATCTTACGGGTTTGCGTTCTGCATTGGGGGTGCTGTGAAAGGAGTAGCAAGGTGAGCAGAAGACACATAAAGAAAAACAGGAGATGTGGGGGGCAGAGGGAGGAGGGGAGAGGAGAGAGGGTGGGGGGGAAAGGGGGGAAGAGGACAAAGAAGGAATAGGAAAAAACAAAATTCAGACAGAAAGTAAGAAAAAGGTATAGACATAATATGTAGTGAAAACCTGAAGGTGATATATAAGGTATATAACTCATCCTAACGAGTATTACCCGTGTGGTATCAGAGGGCTCATTTTTTTAGAAGGTGAAATCCTAGACCCTACTACAAAAAATTGGGACTTTTCCTTTCATTCAAACGCAACAATGGCTTTATTCCCTAAGCTTGATAAATAGGATAGACCTCCTCATGGCTGGAGAGTAAGGTGGTGTACTTTCTCTTTAATTTAATGTCTCTTGGGGGTGGGGGGGGGAACCCATAGTATTAAGCATCAGAACAGAAAGTGTAAAAGACTCCAAATTGGTTTTGTGAACCTAAAATATTAGCCTCAGAGGTTCCCAAAATCTGCATCTTTACTAGATTCAACCAACCCAAGTCTGAATTACGTTAGAAGTTGCATATAGATCACAGAATCAGAAAATCACAGGATGGTACAGGTTGGAAGGGCCCTCTGGAGACCATCCAGTCCAACCCCCCTGCTAAAGCAGGTGCCCCCAGAGCAGGGTGCACAGGAATGCATCCAGGAAGGTTTTTAACATCTCCAGAGGAGGAGACTCCACAGCCTCTCTGGGCAGCCTGTGCCAGGGCTCTGGCACCCTCACAGTAAAGAAGTTCCTCCTCATGTTCAGGTGGAACTGCCTGTGCTCCAGTTTGTGCCCATTGCCCCTTGTTGGGTCACTGGGGACCAATGAAAAGAGTCTGGCCCTGTCCTCTTGACACCCGCCCTTTAGATATTGATAAGCATTGATCAGATCCCCTCTCAGTCTTCTCTTCTCCAGGCTGGACAGACCCAGCTCTCTCAGCCTTTCCTCGTAAGAGAGATGCTCCAGTCCCCTCACCATCTTTGTAGCCCTCCGCTGGGCTCTCTGCAGTAGTTCCCTGTCTCTCTTGAACTGGGGAGCCCAGAACTGGACACAGAACTGCAGGTGTGGCCTCACCAGGGAAGAGTAGAGGGGGAGGATCAACTCCCTCGACCTGCTGGCCACACTCTTCTTGATGCACCCCAGGGTGAACATTTATTCTTTTGCAGTACGTAATTATTCTTTGTCAACAGCTAAGTGGTTTAGTTTCTGTTACATCAAGTTCTCTCAGAGTGCAACCCACAGACACCTATATCCTCGAAAGGTTTTGCATGTGACTCACAAAGGGAACTTTCTTTATCTGACAACTTTTCAATGTGTTACGCAGTATATGAATTTCTTTATGTTGTCCCTAGCTTATTTTTCAATCCGTTAAGGGACCTTCAATGAACATCACACTGAGAACACCTGTTGTATCGTTTCTGAGAATGTGAGGGGTCCCACTAGGTCCAGAGTAACTACTTTTGCGTAAAGCTAACCAGGACCTGTGGTTTGTTGCATATGCTGTCCTTGGTCACACCTGGTCACCTAAGAATATAGTGATTGGGATTTGCAAGACACTTAAATCAGGGCTGGGCTGAAATAAGTGCTAAATACTTCAGCTCAGGTATGTTTCTGAGGTGCAATTAATTTGTCTTTGTGAAGCGCTGTGAGGACCTTGACCTGAAGGAAGGCTAGCATGCAGCATAGTGATAGTTACTACTGTTGCTCTCCCACGGAAGAGTTGGAAGATGAGGGAAGTATCTTGCTCTCCTGTGCTGCACTATACCAAACAACTATTCAAATGCAGGAATTAAGCTGATCATACCTGCTTTGTCTGTAGTTATACAAAGCTACAACTAAAGTAGCAGGTTTAGAGATTTTTGTCCAAATTGACATTGTCACATAAGTTCAAAGCCCCTGTCTTTGTCATGTCTTGAGCTGTCATTAAATTTTTTTTCCCAAAAAATAAATGACTGTGCACATTTTTAAATTTAGGATGGACTTATTTTCTTTATTCCTTCATTGGCATTTTATATGTATCTATTTATATATCCTTCTGAATGCATTTAAGATGAAGCAGTGTGTAGTCTACGTTCTGTGACACATTTAGGAGTCACTTAAAGGAAAAAATGCAAGACAAAGCAATAAAACACTGACTGTCCTTTACAAATAGCAGAACAATCCCGTTTCCTTCCCAGCAGCATCCAGCTGATGCTAGAATATGACTGCTCAAACACTGTTGTCCTCTTATGCTTTGGTTTCGTCTTTTGTATTGAGAATCACAATGTGATGACTCATCAGTCTTGGAACTAACACTTGTCTCTCCTACTTTCGATAAATAATTCCTTGGAGCTTTCTTCAAGGGAACAAAACTCATGTGTGTCAAATACTTGCATAATACATAATAACAGCAATAGTAACAAGAAGCGAAATAGAATTTTTTGCATCAACCCAGAGGCTTTGTTGTTGTTTTTTAGGCAGAGTGGAGGAGACGCAAAAGTTGAACCTTTTTCAGGAAGGATCTAAGTATATGGTTGCCAGCAAACATCTCCAGAATTTTCTTCTAGGAGTCTGATGCCATCGAAATTAAAGAGAATATCATCAGTGAGAATCAAAGCTGCTTCCAACTATTGTTTGTGCCTTTCCTCTTCACCTTTTCTTTATTGATTAGCCCTAGAGGTGAAAAAAAAAGCAGATGTGCAGCTGGATTTCGGCAGCACACCACAACATTATTGATTTAACAATGGAGAGGGTATGCAGTCTACCTACCTCTTCTTCCACATAAAACACTTTTATTAGCTTCAGCAATACATAACTCTTCACTGAGGATAGAACATCTATATCTAGCCCTTGGATTCAGCTCTCACCTTCCCCTAACTGTGGCTGATCCAGCCCCATGAATTCTGCCCAGCTTTGCACATCTTTCTTTTTATCATAAGTTGACAATTCCACCTGCCACAGATGTCAACTCAGAAGGAAGGGGAAAAAAAGAAATCAGAACTGCTGGCTGAAACACTGGTTTCTTCAGGACAGTCACACCCAGAACATGGTCAGACCCCCTTTTCTGATACATACCTTCTCTAGTGGAGGCGTCCCTGTCAATGGCCATGGGGTTAGAACCTGATAACTTTTAAGAACCATTCCAAGCCAAACCATTCTATGATTCTATGATACTAAGTAAGTTTTACAGGATAAAGTTGTGCCGTTACATAGCCATTGCGTTGCCTCTTCTAAAGCCCTCAGACACAAAATCTGTGGAGGTGAAGCAGAACTCAGCAGGTCGTTCCCCAGGTTCTTTGAGTTGCTTTGCTTTGATTTAAAGGCTAATGCCTACAAAATTATATGCTGAATAACCTTTTGGTGGTGTTTTTTTTTTTTTGAATGGTATGTGTTTGAGCAGGAAAATGGGTGGAAAATTGGACTAAATTGTGTCTGCCTATCCTGGGATAAGTTAACTCCCTCTTCTAATTTATGGCTCCCTAGCCATCTTCCCTAAGTGAGATACTGAAAATCTTTCTTGAAAAGAACAACAAGTGACATTTAAGGTCACAGACTCTGTAAACTTAGTTCTTCTGACTAAACTGTAAGCACATTCTTAGGGCATCTAAAATTAAGTGGAAAGATTAATGAGGTGAATGTATATAAAGTGTTAAACAAGAACTGTGACATAATTTCTGGGGTTTTTTTAATCTTTCAAGGAAGTTAGACATCTCAGGAAAAAATGGCCAAAACAGAGTCAGCAAGCTATTGGCTATAAGAGGAGCTCTATAGTAGCTGGGCTACATCCTGGTCTTGGTGAAACTGGTGAAAATCTGTATAATCTGCATTTATTTTAATCACAAAATTATTATAGAAAAAAACAAAGGCAGTAAGCTGTTACAGTTATATCTTAGCAACTGTATTTAAAAGCGTTAGTTCAGTATGTTGTACAGGTGGACCGGTATATGGATCAGTACTGGATGTTACAAAAGTGCTTTCCTGCACAGATGGTCAACTTGTACCATCTCTTTTCATGGCCAGAGAAGAGCAGTCAAAGCAGCAAAAGGTATAACGGAGTGGTTGGACACCAGGAAAGGAGTTTGACAAGGCTGTCACATCTGTTCAATATTTATAGTGAAATAATAATGTGTATTGCTGTTGATGGTTGCCATAGTGGTATTAACATTGGCAGAAGGAGATGTTGTAATCTCAAGTATGCTGATGACATCCTTGTTGCTGAGTCTGTGGTTTCTAGCAGTAGTAATGCAAGTGGCTGAAGCTAGTGTTTGCTCAGACACTGTGGATGACAGTTGACAGTAGCATTACTGAATGGAAATGAACAGGTTGAGCAAGTAAAGAAGTCCTGTTCCTTAAACCTGACAGGAAAATGGAGTTTGCCACATTCTCCTGGCAAGTTAAAAAAAACAAAAAAAAGTTTTCAATTAAGTATGTAAAACAATCTGTTTCACATTATAGTGTGCACAAACAGAAGCCTTTAACACCTGTTTATTGGCATGAAATTCAGCACTGTTAAGCAGAATGGTGCAAAATCTAGAGTCTTCCTGAAGCCGTTCACCATCTTCCCATCAACTTGAGATGATCTTCAGCAGAGCCTGGGTCTTCTGCTGGCACTCTAGTGAAGCCAGGCTTTGTTTGCAAGTTTTCTCTCTCTTATGAGTATCAAATCAAAATACACTGAGACTCAAGGGCCAGGCTTTAAGCAGAAAAGATGAAGACCAACATGCACAAATGCAGCTACTGTCAAACCGAGTTAAGTCCATAGTGACGACAACAATCTCAGCCTGAGGAGAGAGTGACAACTGATTGAAGGGAGGTAGGGTCTGCTTCCCAAATCTCTGAGTATTTCCTTCAGAATTACTTGTTCTGTACGTCTGAATTTTCTGACAGGCAGATTGTGAACAAAGAAACTGAGATTCGCCAGGGCAAATAACAACTTGCATGCATATAGAAAAAATCCCAGTGCAGTATGTGGAAAATAAATTTATTGAGGCATTTTTGCAGTTGAAATCTCCTAATGAAGTGCTATATTTCAATACCTGTTTCTTCATATTTTTGGACAAAACACATAGAAATGTCAGTTCATGCATTTATTCATGTTGTAGAGTGCAGAAAGTCTATTAATGGTTCATGCTGCTTTGTACGTGTTCTACAAGTGGACAAGGCCAGTTTATAATCATGCCAATTGTAGACAGAACGTATCTTTATATATGTACCTATTCGTATACAGCCAAGGAAAAAAGAAAGAAGTAAGAGGATAATTGAGAGAATTTTTACCAGACTTGATTTATTCTTCATTCTCATAAAGGGGAAATTCAAAGGTATTTAAAGCTAGGTTTCATTTGCAGGAATCTAGTTAATTCAGAGTTTGTTGGGACATTTTCTAAAAGTGTATGCTTGTCTTGTGTTCATGAATGACCTTCTTGGACTTCTTTCACCATTACAAGAATTGTCCATCATTTTCTTCTTCCTTTTCCCATATTATACATGAGGCTATTATTGGCCAAAAGTATTGTGTATATGGTCTCTTATTGATACAAGTTAAAAAACCATGGTGCAAGAACTAGAGTTGGATTCAAGCATCATTTCTTTGATATTACATGATACTATACATGCTATCTGTTCTTAAGAAGATGCACGTGACTGTCATGGGATGACCAATTACATTGAGATATTGGTCAATATAACAGCACTAGTTTGTGCTGGCATATTTCAGGAAAAGCTACGCAAAAGACCCCATTGCAAAGTTTTTAGTGTAGGCTGGTTGGTTCCTAGTTTAGCCTGAAGTCTGTGGTGGCTTGTGGTTTGTGTTATTCTTGCTCAAATTAATGAGTAGAGCCTGGCTGCACAGAACTTCATAGTCATACTGTTGATGCTATAATAAATGCGAAGGCAGAAGGAGAGATATCTCCAGAATACATTTTAATTATTCTTATTAATATAATGACATTTTGGTTATGAATTTATACACAATGAATTTCACATTAATTTATATACAATTTAAATACAGTTTAGGGTGCAAACTGTAGTCTTTATTTTGAAGGAAAGTTATCTAAAAAGAGGATTTTTTTAAACTGTAAAGAGACTTATAATTTATCTAGGTAGACTTGCTTCTCCAACAGGTGAATTCCCTTTATCTTTACAAGCCTGGAGTCTGTGTCTAAGGACTCTTATCCTAGTGTAGCTTGAATTGCTCCTTTGCCTGCACAGCCCACCTTGAAGCTTGTATATTAGCTCCTGACTTCCTGTGAATTACAGCCTGCCATATTAGGGGAAATTAAAACCTGTGCCTGTTTCTTTTGGAATACTAGGCTGTAAACTATGGAGATTCAGCAGATACTTCATGAGGAGCTGAACATTTTTTTGCAGCATGGCACAAACCTCCAAAAGAGGAGACATTTGACAGTAGGAAACAGCAGCCATCCCAAGGTCAATCATAAGGAGAAACTCCTGGAAATCATGTTCGTGTAAATGATGATAATGAAAAAGTGAAAGAAAACAATAAACACTTTATACTCAGGTAAATTTACCCACATTTCTAGGTTTCTTGCTTATTTTGTTTTAAATTTATTTTATATAATATATATTATATTACATATAATATTATAATTTTTTTTTCTTTTTTTTTTTTTTTTTTT
>VZSC01018597.1:50503-80247 GCA_013398225.1 Steatornis caripensis
TTTTTTTTTTTTTTTTTTTTTTTTTTTTTTTTTTTTTACAATTTATTCTTCCCTTCTGGCTTTGTATTTTAATTGAACTGTATTAGCACCACTGCTGGGACAGCCAACTGTGACATTAGAGATGGGGGGAAGCAGCCGGTGGCAGGAGAAGGTGCCACTTCTTAATCTGCCTTCATTGTTAAAGCAAGAGTGCTGTGGAAGAGCAGAAACCAGCAGTCTCTTCAGGGTGTGAACTGATTACACTTCCACATGTGTCGACACAGCAACATGCAACCATCTGATCTGGTATCAGGATGGGACAGTACCTGCACAAAATCCATGACAGCCACACGAGTTCTGAGCAGACCAAAAGGCTTACTCCTGGCGCAGACTCAAACCCCCTGGTTATACTTCTGAATATAACATTTATTTTTGTAACGTGATATGCGATGAAGTGATGTTTGTGAGCTCAGCCTCAATGCTAGGCATCCATCGGCAAGCTTGACTGGAAATTTCTTTCTCCTGGAACTGTTACCTTCAAAGAAAAAAACACATTCTGTGGAAGACAGTGGTAGTGTAGCCACTGGCTCATGACTGTAGAAGAGATCAGGACAGCCAAAGGGTTTGTAGATCAAAATATGAAATCCATTTCTTTGATTGAGTCTGCCAGAGTCTTTCTGCCAGGAACCATACTGCATGCAAAATCATAAATAAATACAAAAGTCCCTGCAACACGGAGGAAGCACAGGGAAAGAGATAATGAGATTTTCCTGAGTTATAAGAGCAGGTGTATAGATAGATGTACAGGTACCAAAGGGATGACTGCAAATTTATCTAGGTATGTGACTTTCATTAATATCTATTTCATTTCAAAATGAAAAAATTTCAACTCTTCATTAAGAAATACTAGGGGTTTGTACCAAATTCTTACAAATTTTCCTTTTTCTAGAGAACTTTGAGAATCATCTTCTAAAATCCTTCTAAAATAGCCAAAGTAAGCTCCATATTTTGCTGTTTTACTGTATGTTTCTGATTTAGATTTATCTGTGATTTAGGTTTATAGACAGATTTGTGGGGCAAAAGCTCTTTGAACATGTGGCAAAATAGAGGACATCAAGTCTAATACTACATGAAGCACTACAAGTACTTCAGTTCTACTAATAATAAATTAAATTAGAAATCTAGTTCTTATTTAACAGGGAGCAGATTAGAGCTTAGTATCCTAGTTCTGTAGAAATATTTGTATGAATGCAGTGAAATTTAAAAAAGTGTATTTTAAACTGTAAGGAAAGTAATTATATGTGCAAGGAGTAATGAATTTTAAAAATTATATGGACTTGAACTAAGAAGGAACTGTTGGATTGTTTTGAAGGTTTGGTCTTGCAAATGTCCTTTTTAGATAAGAAAATAAAGAATACTGCAAGATTTGTAGTAATTTGTTAGATTTAGTAATGTATTGAAGATTTATTATATTTTCAGTGAAGTAAGACAAAATGATCCTCTGCAGAATGGGCTGGAATAGAGAAAATGATAAGGAAATAATTGATTCTTCTTAAGTAGACAAATGAGTGTGTTCATATTTTGTGTGTTCATTACTTACAACATTTACACATTTATGAATAAGTATGGCAGATCTGTTCACATGCATTGATTAGCTGCATGTTCACTCGGTAACTCTTTCTGTCATACTTACCTGTACTGTACTTTTGTCTGTTGCATAAATAATCACATAAATGTTAATAGTCTCCCCGCTGGGGACTGAGTTTAGGGTTTATGATAGGCATCAGGCAGATAGCACCATAACCTACTATGTTTTGTATCTGCACAGAAGAAAGATGGCATGGAGAGCAATATCCACCCTACTGCTTTACTCTTGTTCTCTCTGAGACTGCCAGGCTGCCTTGTGCTATATTCTATTACTTGTTCTGATGACAATAGGAGCTACCTATGCAAAACCAAAGGGTTAATCCAATTTTGCTCCACCTCCTGGACTGCAGTGTGCACAACACCCAATGGACCACAGATGAGCTGTTGCCTATTTTCCTGTGTCTTTACCCACATAGGTGAACCTTTCTCATGTGAGGATTTCTTGATGTTTTAAGGTTGTTTACTAAGTTGGATTTTCACATGGCTCAGTTATAAGTCTCTAACAAGAGTTTATATTTTTGACTTCACAACTCCATCACTTCTTGTGATGTAAGAAGTGCTGGAAAGCTGGTGAATGTTAGTATTTGCCAGGGTTCCTCCATGAGGGAAGAAAAGCCACAGCTGAGAGTCAACCCAGTCAGCATAGGCAGCATCCTTGCCAACAGGCACCGTCCCACCATCTTCCAGCAGGGCTGAGCTGTTCAGCAGTCTTGGACAAGATGAGACAGCGTGTCAGCTCTGGGATCGTGCCAGGAACAGCTGGAGACAGGGCCAGACAACATGAACATGAGGTCCACCTAGAGGATAAGACCACAGAGTAGATCTAAGGTGCGTGCAAGAAGAGCAACGATTAAGTCAGGACAGGAGGAGACAGGGCTGGACACAGAGGCAGCTATGTTGTAGCTTACGCAGGATCGAAGTGCCCACGTCTGAGCTTTAGTGGAACTCTTTGGTCCTATGAGGATAGGGTGCATGAATGGAGGTCCCAGAGCAAGCAGATTAGGATAAGTAAAGCCTATTGTGACACCCAAGGCCCTGATGACATTGTCACCGAGGCATGTGCACTAAAAAAACAGCTTTTCTGGATCCTGCTGAAAAAGGTTCACCTTGCTGCAGATGGAGATTTGGGGTTTTTGATAGAAATAGAACATTTGTGCTGCTAAGAATTATTTATGGATATACTGTCTAGATAACTGACAAGCTATGAGTATTACTAAAACCAGAGAAATTTTGCTATGAATCAAGTCTGTGAATAACAGCAGAAGCATTTGCATGCATACTTGTGACACTCTAACAGTATTTCCTTCCGAGTACCTGTTCTTACCTCACTCTGAACAAAGCTAGTAGCAAACCTTCCAGTGCCTTGAGCATTACAAGAGCGAGTCTTAAGGGGACTGCTGCACTTTGCACATCATATCTAAAGACATTTATATTGCAAGGATCTGTAGAATTATATTTTTGTATTAGACACTTGATTTAGTGCTGCTATCATTTTTCCTGAAGAGAACAATTTTATTCTTTCACAATGAAAGTCATTGGTTTAAGTTCATCTAAAAAAACAGACATTAGCATATTCATTACAAGGGTGATTTAACTATATCTTAGAGCACTGTAGTAAATTAGATTCACATCTCAAGGATTTTACTCTTCTACTTAACAACATTTGTAATTGCAAAACTGCGCTTTCCTCAGCAATGGCTACAGTTGGCCTGAGAAACTTTCTATTTAAACCTTTCTTAAAAAATAGCATTATTAATTTTTATGCTGTTACGGTGCCTTTTAGCAGATGCCCTGAAAATAATCAGTATTCTTGTGTTCTGCATAAATAGAGAACATTAAACAGTCTCCACAATACAGCATGTGAAATATAGCAGAGGCAGACATTGAGTAATTATACTACATATTATGGCGTTTTTCTAAGATGCGGGGTTTTGGAATACTCTTGTCATAAGGTAAGGTCCCTTCTACTGTAGGAAACTCCTGACTTGCTGCAATCTGTTTTATGATTATCTTCTTTGTACTCCACCACCCCTTCTTCCCCGAAGTACATACTGTCTCTTACAGAGAACTGGACTGGGCCAGTGACTTGAAGGTCCACTTCCAGGAAGCTGAATTCTTAAAGTATCTAATTAATTTTAATGGAAGCTATGTGTTACAATCCCCTGGAATACTCTGATAATCTCAGCTACACAAGTGGTGCTGATGATACAATTTTCTGCTGAATAAGAATGTAATGGAAATCCATGTGTGTTGTTAGAGGAAGTCCTGTCTGCAGAAGAGCATAAAGCCACGTCCTGTTCGCTCACATTCATCACTGCTGCAGGCAGAAAGGGAGAAAAATATTATTTGTTGAGAAGATTGGGTTAAAGAGTATAGATGTCAGATCCAGGGTTTTAAAAACTGTAGTGTGTACGTTTACTTCTTGCCTACAACTTCACCTGAGCAATGGTAGTCGCTCCTAGCTATGAAGGGCTAAGAGGTGTCAGAGATGGTTGCCTTTCCAAAGGAAACATGCTAAGCCGTAATACAGCCATTGCACAAAAGCCAGGAACGAGGTGATCCACAGAAAGCATTTTGTTTTACTTCTGGAACAAAAGGTGTTATTATAAGTGTGAGATATTATTAAAATTACTTCAGTTTTATGTCAATGTCACTATGTTACTGGAAATCAATATCCACATACTTCAGTAACTTCTGTTTGTGTGTGACAATTTATTAAGGATAAATAGAGAAGTGTCCCTTCAGACCACAAGAAGTACTACCTTTAACCTAGTGGAGAATACTGCAGACTTGTTCTTTTTCTTCTCCCTGCAACACATAAGGAACTGTGCAATTAAAAAAGATTGGCATCCATTAAGAACTAACACATGCTGGAGGGGATATCATTTCAAACCACTTCTTCTGAGGTGAAAAAAAAAAGCTGTTTAAATATTGCATTTATAACATTTAAAATGATATTTCATCATTCCTCTCCCAGAGAATGATAGCGATACTATAGCAAGTGACAGAAATAACCTTTTAATAAAAGTGAATTTTTATAGTAGGACTGGATGGCTCAGGATATTAGTAATGGAACATAGAACCTCTCCCTTCTAGCTCATCCGTTCATGTCCGTCCTTGCCTGGTAAAGACCCAAAATTATTATCATCAGATGGCTGCTTGGGGGCCCAGAGGAAACGAGTTGGTGGTCTTGGTCCAGTCACTGGCACTAATTGCCATCCTTGCTAACAGTCTTGTTAGACAGGCATGGAAGCAGCCCTTCCGTAATGAACTATGACACAGGTTTTCTATTATACCCCTAAATTCAAGAACCCGACTTCTTTACAGATATTAGTCATATTGTCCTCACAACACCACTAGTCGGCAGGGACATATTCACCCCTGTCTGCAGATGGAGGAACAAAGGTATAGAGCAGCTGTAGCCATGCTGGAAGCTAGAGACAAAGGTGAGCACTAGGTCCTGCTCTCCTGATTCAACCCTGACCGCAATGCCATCTCCTCCACTCATCTGAACGACAGCAAGGGTTCCACCAAGCAGGAGCTGGTGCATAATGGAGAATGGGTACTGCAGCCTACTGTATGCCCATATAATGTTTGCTTAATAAATATTTCTAAGCATTTGTACTAGCACATGGGGAAAGTGCTGTTGCAGAGAAAGGTTGCAGGGGCCTGCATTATTACAGGAGATGTATTTTGAATAACATGGAGAGCAAACTTGTCCACTTCTAAGAACAATAGACCCACAGCCTGTATTTTTGTGAATCAGACGGTTTGTGACTGATGAGGCTTTTTTCCTAGTTTGGCATAATAAGCAATTTACTTCCTCACTGATACGGTTGTTGTCACAGCTTTTGCACTAGTGTTTGATAGCATTGATTAGTTTGTGCTATGCTAATTTTTAGCACAAGGAGGGAATTGATTTACTTCAAGCTTAGTATATTTTAGCACTGAAGTGGAAATAATTCCATTGAAAATATGGAAAATGAGCAGTCACCTTAACAATTGAATAAATGACTTGACATTTGTGGGGCTAAAGTATTCGATAGATAAGAAGATTTTCATATTAAAAATAAATCATTGGCCTACCTATTATTTAGCTAGGCTTGGAATAATGAATAAAGGGTCTTCCACAGAAAGAGAGAGAAGAATATTGATTGTGCCTCTGTATTAAAAAAAATTAAATGGGTGGCATTTCCCAGCTCTGTATGGAAAAAAGTCAGTGCATTTAGGTTATGGTCAGAATAACTCAATAATTTCTAAAGCAGTTCTTCTATCAAGAGGTCATAGATGATGTGATTTCCTGTGTCTTCTGCAGATACTGGGTACAAATTCTCTAATAGAGATTCCTTGCTATGAATTATTCACAACTCAGAAGTATGCTCCATATTCAGCTATGCTAAAAGGAAGCAAAGCATATTCTGCATCAAAGAACTTCCATGAGGCAGGAGGGAAATAACAGAAGAATGGAATCTGTGTAGGGAAAGAAAAAAGGTTACAGCAATAAAACTCTGCTAACAAAGGTTGCTGTTATGTCTAGTGGAATATATAAAACATGTGAAATAAATATTACATTACCATTCTTATAAAATTGAACATACAAAATATTCGAAAAACACCTGAAGAAGGTTGCCTGTCCAGTATGAATCCATTTCGCTTTTTACAATTGCTTTGCTACTTAATACTTTTATCCACAGGGACCTACCTCATACAGGGCAACGTGAAGTAGTGAGGTTGTTGTCTGGCTCCAATTTATCCGTTCACAGCATCACAGAAGAAAATGAAACAGGGATGAGAATCATTACTCTAGTCTCAGCTCCATCCATGGCATTAGGTTATATACTCTGAAAAAGAGATCATGTCTTCTCTTATATGACCAGGGGGATTGTATGCATGACCCTCACTTTCTGGGTATGCAGAATAAGCCCTCTCATTTGAAGGAATGATCAGTATTTATAATCGAACCCAAGGTCAACGGGAACTTTCTTATGAACAGATAGACTACTTTTGATATTTTTTTTACTCTGAAGAATTAGGCCCTGAGTTTTTCAAATTGGGTACCGGAAATTACTTCATGTCTTGCTTTCAACCTTTGTGGTGTGTTCCCTATCTATAACATGCAAGTCAGCACACTTCCTCACCTCACAGCAGTTTTGTGAAGATAAATTAATCTGTGTTTGTAAATTAAAAAAAAACCCCTATAGGAGGATTGTATAAGAAGCTCAGAAGTATATTAGTAATAGTGTATTCAGTACTGGATTTGAGTGGTTTATAGTAAATAATGTAAGAAGTCACAGAGTGAATTATGAGAATAAAAGAAGTAATGATGAGCTATACATTCAGCACATTGAATGAGACCTGGTTCCTGCAGAAATAAGCATGTTATCTTGTAATTAATATCTATTATACTGTATTCCTGTAAAGGAGGCAGATCAAATTTACAGAGGAATTCTTTGTTGTAGCCTTTTCAGTCATCACCATACGGCCTGAACATGCTTTTGATGTAAGGCGTTTTGGACTAGGAAGTTCTGAGACATACTTTTCTAACTTTTGACACATCATAATAATGGTAACAAGAAGAATGTAGAACAGCTGCTTGTATGTGTCCAACAGTTCCTGTCTGGTTACAATTAGATATGCTGCAGCTTTAATTTTCTTTGCAAGTCTTTTTCAGTATAACAACAGCAGTTAAAACCCAAGATGTCTGCTGTTATTTCCTGTTTTGCTACATCAAGGCCATGTCTGCACAGCATGTTCCAAGAGCAGGCTCTCCCAGCACTGTGGCACCTGAAGTCCCTGCGCAACACCANGCTGTTTGTATGTGTCCAACAGTTCCTGTCTGGTTACAATTAGATATGCTGCAGCTTTAATTTTCTTTGCAAGTCTTTTTCAGTATAACAACAGCAGTTAAAACCCAAGATGTCTGCTGTTATTTCCTGTTTTGCTACATCAAGGCCATGTCTGCACAGCATGTTCCAAGAGCAGGCTCTCCCAGCACTGTGGCACCTGAAGTCCCTGCGCAACACCACTTCCTAAAGCCTCATCACTGAGGGGGAAAAGTTTCAGCTGTCCCAGATACAGGTTCCCGAAAGAGAGCAAGACAGCTGTGATCTTGTCTGTGGGCACAGTGTCCCCTGAAGGTTTACCCATCATAGTTATAAGACTCACTGACCTATCTGAGTGCAATTCTTGGAAATAGCTTCCTGCTGATGTAGCAGTAGTCAAAAGCCAAATCAGCGGAGAGGTCTGTGTTTCTCAGAGGTGTGAAAAGTCAGCTGCATGGAGAGTGTTCAGGTCTCATTGTAGACAGTTTACAGTTTGTAGTCTTGGGGAAGGGGAGGAGAAAATGGCATTTCTTGCACAGGGCACTGAATTGCCTCTGCTCAATTAGCTAGTTGAATTTCCTGAGCTCCTGTTGTAGTCAGTGTTGAAAGAGTAGCAGGAACCCATGTTGATTGATATGAACATGTCCCCGAATTGCAATCTATATAATGATCTGGTGGGATTTTCTTAAAGTGGTCTTGTTTTAACACAGTGTTGAAAACCAGATCATGATGTCTCATCAGTTTTGGAGGTGGACATTTCTTCAACTGAAGTTTAATCCTCAAGTGTCTTCACAGCTGCCTGATAGGGCCCTCTGAAAAGAAAAAAAATCTCACACAACCAATCTAACTGGATTGTCTGAAATTGCAGGTTGTTTCCAGAAGAGGTAAGATGCATATTGAAAATTCCTGGAGTAGAAACAAATGATAAGCCCATTGTGGAGTTTGTCTAATATTGTCTGCTGGTGGTTTTAGCTAGTTTTCTCTGTTACCTGTTCCGTCATCTCTTCCAATCTTCCCCTCAAGGTCCATTTGCTAATCCAAGGAGTAGAGTAAATTCTCCACAAGAAATGCAGGAATAATTTCATTTGACATATGAAATGGACTGATTTGCAGAAAGTGCTGAACATCTACCCTTTTAAATTTGGGCTTCCTCCAAATGTTAAGTAGCCAGAATTTCTAGTCAATTTGAAAAATTACGCTTAAAATACTAGTATTGTTAAGGCTATGGCAGATGAGTAATCCAACCACCATTTTTTAAACATTGGACATAAACTAGTACAAATGTAGTAAAGTGTCTTCAGAACGTAGATAAATTGTTTTGCAATATGCTATGTCTCTACTTTCAGATATGTGAGAGTATGTTGTTGTTTATCCTGTCAAGTTTGTAAATGTTCATATTAAAGGATGTCCAGCTGGTTCTTTTACATGATAAATCCTTAAAAATATAAGAAGATAAGAGACAATGCAGTGTTGCCCCAGGAACACGAACAGTAACATCATTACATATGGGAAAAAGTAGTTGAAAATAAGATGTGATACATGGTGGTGTCTAACACAAAGAAGGAGATAAAGAACAGGTAGCACAACCAGCCCCCAACAGGGCCAGATCTTATCAATGAAGTGATAGGTCATGTAACATCAGTCTAGTAAGGAGTATAAGGAGAAAGGTAAAGCATTAAATTATTTTTACATTCATTGCTACGTTTTCTAGAGTGCCACTTGGAAGAGAAGATGCCAAATATATTTTTGATCAAAGGAACTAGGTACTAAAACTGAATTGGGCACCGGTTCATGCCTCCAGCATGGCACAGAGAGTACCAGAATACTATGCTTAGTTTCAGACATCTGTCAAAAGAATACATAGTAAAGGGCGAAGTACAGCATAGGACAACAAAAATCATATATGTTTCTTAATCATTTGAGAGAGAATTTCTGGACAAAAGGGAACACCTTGAAGTTTATACAGTTTTGGGGGGATTAATTATTTTAGAACTGTTTGAGTTAGACTTGAGTTGAAGAAGGAATACTAATCTAAAATGAGAATCTTTCAAGGACCTGGTGTTACATGGAGAGTAAATCATGTGCATTGAATAATAAAGCTGCAACTCGAACAACCACAGAGTGCTTTAGAACAGCTGTAAGACTACAGAACAACTGTAACAATAACCAGAGAGGTAGTAGAAAGTTGCTGCATTGACTTTTGACTTTTTCATATTAATCTATTTGTTGTATATTTTATGATCTCTTTACTTTTTCAGAAATCATATGTTGAATAAAGTGATCTGCCTTAAACAATCAGTTTTATTTCAGGAGAAAGGGGCAGTATGGAGCCACTGCTAATCCAGAGAAGAGAGTACTTTGATAGCAGGTGATTATTCACCTCTTGCTCTCTGAGTAGTCCAATCATTAAAAAAAAAAGTTTTCACATTTTAGTTTCACTGGTTACGGACGTAATGTCCCACTCTTGGGTCACATAATGAGAATTAGAGGCATATTTCTTACTGCAGTGTTGAGAGACCATTTTCTGGCAGCTAATTAATGTTCAATCCTTACCTAGACTCAAAGGAATTTCAGTCGTCTTATTACTTCAAGAATTTTTTTTTAATGAGGGAAGCCTTTTTCAGAGGGAAGTTATATCGTTGATATTTTAGATATTATTGTTTCGAATCCAAAGGGGCTTATTTTTGACATAAAATATTTTTAATTACCTTTCTGAATCTCTGTGGTTCTTCCAAATCTTTAAATCAAAATACACAGCAATATCTTTTGTGTGTTTTATTGGAAAATCACTTCTATTTCAGGACTAGCAGGCCAGTTTACGTAAAAAAAAAAAGAGGAAAAACAGAAAAACCTGCATAGCAATGGAAAGAGTCTGAATTAGTTGAGTTTGAGAATAGAGTAGAGCTGGATAAGACTGTGTCACCCTTTGTATAAAACCTAATTGACATCAGCAGAACCTGGGAGGAGGATAGCCTCTAACTTCAGTTGAGTTGGTTTTATTTAAATCATGTAGATTTGTTTTCACTTTCGAGTAAAAATAGTTGCTATCCCTTTGTGCTTACCTTTTGGGGATGGGAAAATAAAAGCCATGCCAAGGCACAGTAATAGACTACGGAGGCAGAGCAGAGATTGCTTCCAAATGCTTTACGCCTCTTTTGGTCTGCTTGTTTAGGAGAATATGCTTACAAAGGAAAAAAAATGGTGGACTAGAGAAATCTATGGCATTGGGGTGAAAAATACCTATGGAAAGACCTTGAATGTCTTGCCATGCGACAGTGATGTAGCAGGGACTCTTAAGTGCCAAAATTTGAGAAAGACAACATCTCCTGGCCTGAAGAAAGTCCTGAACTCAGCAGAGTCTGCAAGCTGCTTTTTTGGAAGTAGAGTGACTTCAATCCAGAGAGGCACCACCTTTCCTCCTGGCAAGGTACTGTCAGAGTGTCTCAATTAGTTCGCAACAGCATGCTTAAATTTTCATTTGGGAAAGAAAAATACAGTTTGACGCACCGCTCAACTGTTGCCATTTTCTGAAGTAGGGAATTCAGTCTTTTGGTGCCTTTTTATGAAAATGAGGCTATAACCATCAGCTTCTTCAGATATGACTGCTCAGGGCAGCAGTCATTCTTCAAGGTATTTTGATAACACTGCTCTCCTTTCAGGTAACTGACATCACCTGAGTAAGGGACTTAGACCAGGTGACGTCCAGCGGTCCCTTCCAACCCCAATCATTTGGTTCTGTGATTCTGTGGTTATGAAAATGGTAGCAATTGCGGCAGCGCACCCTGGCTAAGCAACGCAGATGTGTGAATCAGGGGGCCCTGGGGGCTGATCTAGGGCTCAACAACAGCAAATTTTATGACTTTGAGAAAGTTATTTTGCACCTTTATTCAATTTAACTGTATCAACAGTCATGGATATTTTTACAGAACTTGCCCCACCGATCTGTTATGTGGATTAATTAGCTAATATTTCTTCAGTGATTTGCATATGTAAATGTTATATAAATGCTAAACAGTTATTAACTCTGCAACTTGCTGCTAGTGCTCACATCACCATGGTAAGCACCACTTTCTCTCATAGTGTATAAAGGCTAATAGGCTTTGCCAAGGATAGACCTTGCCACAACTGCAAGGTAGCAACTGATATTCTTCGGTGTTGTTTTCAGGAGCCTTCAAGGAGTGTGCATCAGATTATTCTTAAAGATGCAAATCCTGTCTAACACCAGCATTTTGTCTAAAATTTAGTGTAAACTTTTTTAGTCCTATTTTTGCTTTCCAAATAGGAAGGGTTTCCTTCCTGTATTCCTATTTTCCAGCTCATCAATATAACAGAATATATAAAATTACATACTATGTTTGGTGTTGTTCTTTTTTTCTTCCCCAAGAATAATTTTGGAATCTACCTTATGGTATGTGTCAACATACCATCCATGTGATGCCTGAGCCATTTTCTCAACTGCTGCTTATCTGAACTGGTGCACACAGCTCACAGCTCCAACTCACCTGTTTTTCCCTACCAGGCACTGTGAAAACAAGCAGCTTAGAAGCAGCAGATCTCTAAAACTTGCACCATTTAGAGGGGAAAGGCTGGGGTGAAAACAAATGGTGTACGTTTTCAGCCAAAAATAAATAAGGCATAGACTATGGCTCTCTCATCTACGAGAGAGTTTTATTAAAGAGTTAGAGCGAGCTCTAGTTTACAAGATATTCAGAACCATATGTATGCATTAATTGAAGGAATGTGGAGGAGGAGGAGGGGATCTGAGAAAATAACAAAGCAGCAGTGTATGCGTGCAATGATTTTTCATTCTGTTTCGCTTCAGCTCTGCCTCTGCAACAGAGGATCTAATCAATCTGCCGGCTATTAAGTTTGTTAATTGATAATGCATACTAATTAGGCTGTGCGCAGTTACTTAAGAGACTTTGCTAAGGTGATTGTAGGCACAAGTCCAAATGGAGTTTAAAGTATTCTGTGTGAGGTTAAAACCCATCAACCAGAATAGATGGATTTTATATTATAACAGAAGGCACAACATACCCATAAGTATTTAACGTATTGCACGGTTATCCGTTGTTACGTATCCTAAGTCTACCAAACAATTAAAAATATAGCAACAGCTTCTAAAAAGTGTAACTAAATAACGTATGTGTAGGAATATCTGAAGATAGTACAGGTGGAGGGAAACTGCAATTTAGTCTTAAAATAAATATTCATATTAATTTTTACACTTACGTCTAGGAACAACAGTACGTAGCTCTGCTACAAGGGAGGAGCAAACATATGAGAACACAGCCTAATCTAGCTTTATGAATGCTTTGACAATAACCCACATAAAAATTACATGCCTTTCTGTCCCCATCCAATAGGGCAATAAACCAGTAGTAGCAGAGTAGCATCAAAAGCATGTCAACTAGCTATTTGTAACATATAGATAAAGTCAGAGCAATTATTTATATAGTTACTATATTATTACAAACCTAAGAGTTTCCTTTCCATGTCTAGTGGTTCTGTCTGTGGTACAGTTTGAGGTGCTCCTGACCTTAACAAAGTAATTTCTTACACATTAATATTCTTGGTCTTTTCCCCCCCTTTTTTCTTCTTTTCTATGCATCATATAAAATGGAAGTTCTCTGCAATATAAATTTGGAGTTGGCAGGCGTTAGTGATGGAGGTAGTGGGTATTTAATTAGTGAATGAATTGTGTTCTTATGGTGTGACCATTGGACCTAAAACCCAAGCTGTAGTGCTTTATTTTAACTACGTGAAAATGACTGGGCACCACAATTTAGTATGCAGAAAACTATTTTTAAGCACAGAGTAGCTAGAAACCAAAAGGAAAATACAGCTAGAGAGAGAGACGATTTCATGTCTCGCAGCCTTGTTGAAGAAAATTTCTTGGAATGAGATACATTCTACTGAAGGAAGAGTTATTCCAGTTAAGAATTTTTATTATCTGTGTGTAGTCAATGGATATATTTAGAGCAATAGCATGTACATACCAATAAAAAGGTTTTGATACCCACAAAGTTGTACAAAAGTAAGGGTGATTAGCATACATTACAATTAACTCTTTTGTACGTGTAAGTTATGTATTTATTATGTTGAGGATTATGAGAAAATTACTTTTTATTTGTTTCATACCAGTCAGTGGCTTGATTTTGTGTGTAGTACAAATCTGGAGAGACATAAGAACACTCATCTAAGGACGCTCATGAGCAGTGACCCAGAGGGGCTGTGCACAAAGTAATGAAAAGATAATGTTCACCAGGTTGCAGGAGAAACCTGATAAGCCTGGTTTCAACAAAATGATACCGAAAGTATCAATAGGTTTTGTGACATTAGCAATGCAATGTTTGTACGGAGAGATATAAGCACTACTTGTAACAAACTTAGTTGAAGTTTTCTTCCTCTGAGGTTTCTGCAGGAGCTGTAATACCTCCTATCCTTTTCAGTGCTTTGCTTGACAGTCTGTAATGAATGAGTAAATAAGAGGAGATGAGCTTAAAAGGCAATCAAAGTAGAAGGGGACTGTTGGCATGAAAGAGTGATTCTCACTAGACTTTTCTACATCTCAAGGAGGATACAAAGAAGGTGGTGATTTTAGGAGAGAGTTTGATCACAGAACTGTGGAAATTCTTACAAATCTAACGCTGGAGACAACAGGGTCTGGATTTGTTCATCCCAACACAGACACTTTTCCAAGGCACCTCCTTTGGGTGTTTTGTCACTGTAGTGCTTCCTTCTCCTTGATGGGGAAAGATGGGCACATCCAGAAAGTAGTTCTGTCCACCCAAGAAGAGAATTGCCCTCTGGGGGCTCCTGTTGCTCTATGGACCTCAGCAGGTTCCTAGTGCACTGAAGCGTATCTGAGGTGAGTGTCTACAGGAAGGCTGGGTGGATCTGGATTGACCACTTTTTCCAGTTCTCAAAGAGCAAGGTGTTTCAGGAGCAATAGCTTTATCTATGTATCTATACATAGTATAAATATAAAAGAAGTTACACCACTGGTCACTGCTTGTATGGTGACCTCTCATGTCAGCAGCAAATATATGTTCTGAAGAAGCCTATCTTACAGCAGCAATAAGCTGATCACTGGTAATTATGAAAGAAGCTAGATGAATAACTTTATTGATTAGCTCTGAAGGGGAGCTTAGAGTGAGGCACAGCACGGGCTCTTATATTTGGATGTGTGGCTGAAACGCTAAGGAGAGCTTACTTAGCCATTGAACAACCTACTTTAAGGCCACCCTCTGAAAAAAATAAAAGGACAGAGCAGGTTAAATCATACTATGCCTGTTCAAGAGACCTGCCTGTTCCAGGAATATTGCACCTGCATTATTGAAGAGGGTTCTGCTATGACGTCTCTCTTTAGTGCACATCAGTGAGATTTTAGCCCATAATGTCAACTAAAACGAAGTGAATAGTAGGAAAAATGTTCCACAAATATTTGCTCAAAGTGGAAAGTGGATTTCAATTAGACCATGTTTGCAATGCTTTCATATTTGCTTTCCAGGAACACTTGAGTGCTCAAGCTTTATTAGTATGAATAACTCATGAAAAAGTGAATGCAATCTCAAATATTCACCAAAAGCAGATTTAGAAGAGAAAATTCACTGGAGGAGTGTGTAACTAATTTTGAATAAGAAGTACTTCTGAGAATTTTACAATGTTACTATCACTTTGCGGGTGGTTTACAAAGACAAATAAAGGTAACATCTGCGGAGTAATTTTCAGCAAATAAAATGTTCACTCAGCTCTAATGTAAAAAACCTCCCAGTGTCACCGTCATTTCTGTAACGATAAAACTTATTGTTTCTGGTTTCTTATAAGATGAAATTATCTTAGCTTGTCGTCTAGGGCATGCTTCATAGAGGTTCAAGCACCTAGGGCTCCCATGGACTTAAATAAAATTTGAGATTGCTTAGTACCCTCAGGACTGGATCCCTAATCACTAATTCTTGCTAGTTTATATTTTTCTGCTGTAGTTATTATAGGTTACACTTTTAGAAAATTGTGCCTACTCTCCCACTTGTGTCATCTTAGAGATTTTTTTTCTTGATGAGCTGGGTGAAACATACGGCATTTAATTATGTTTTCCATTGTGCATAGTTTTTACTTCATGCACTGCATTACTATATTCTATAGAATTGTATTTAAGACAAAAAAGGCTACAGGGAATTTGCTGGATTATGGTGTCATAACTCAGTATGGGTTGGTGTGTTATTTCAGAGGGACTCCTTAGAGTTCAAGTTAGCGAGTATCATCCTCTGATTTTAATTAGAATACAAATCTTACAGCTAAGGACAGAGAATTTAGAAAGAAGAACTTCACACACAAAATAAGTAATATCAATTGTAATCGTAGACTACTGGGAATCAAACCATGTCTGAAAATGAGTTTTCAGATTTTCCCCCTTTCCATCTTGTCAACTGCTTCCTTTTTCACTCTCTTTCTGAGTCCTCCTGTCCTCTTTCACAAGGGGAGAGGGAATATTATTGCCATCTCCCACTGTTACTTTTGATGTAGATGGCGAGATAAGGGACTTCTCATCTTCCTGCATATCATGCTCTTCTGGCTGTATACAAAGCCGAAAGAAAAAGTAAAACAAAATAAAAATAATACAGAGAAAAATACTTGGTCTTTCACTTAAAACAATACACAAAGAAAAGTTATTAACATTCAGCTTCGTGCTCCAATATGAACTAAATTATGTGGACTTAAAAATACAAAAATGAAGATGAACGAAACTCTCTCTTGCTTAGCAATCAAATATAAAATAAACATTTGCCTAAAATGATTGCTATTGCCTAATATGTTTTACAAGAAATAAGATACTCTGTTGTACTATTTCTCAGAATACGTAATGCTTTGTTTTTCTCCAGTACTATTTTGCTGATTTCTAAAATATTAAAATAGATCCTTTTTGCCTGTTCAACAGCAATTTCTTTATATAAACAAATGCTTCTAAATACTTTAAGAAAAGAGGTATTAAATTGGTTAAAACACAAACCATTAGTAAGCCTCACAAAAATAACCTCCAAATGCAAAAACAAGAAGGGAAGAGTACAGTGCACATAGTAATTATTGCAATTCATCAAATCATAGCACATGTACTAGCAAAGAGCACAGACTTTTTACATAGCCTGAAAAATTCTTTACTTTGTTATCATGTGATATACAAATAATTCATTTTCTCTCCCATATGAAATATATATGCATGATCTCTCTGAAGGCTGTGTCATATTTGCTGTTTAATATGGTTCATGTAATTCCTAGATAGATTCTTCCAAGGAGAAAATAAGAAAGCAACTACTCAGATCCCATAATTTAATATTTTAAAAGGCAATGGAAGTACTAAACCTCATATTTTATTATAAGATTTGATTAAAATATGTTGAAGTAAGCATGGAATAATGAATAAACTCCAGTCTTGTGATTTCCTGCATAGCCATTGCTGTGTGAAGACTCACTTATCAGTCAGAGTAACATCTGACATTCCTTAGGTACTAAGTGGGATCTCTTTTATCAAAGGTTTATTAACATTTGAGAATGGTGTCCACCTAAAACTGAAACAAGATTGACCTCTAATTTACATTTTCATGCTTGTCATCTTGCTTCTTTAAATAATATTTGGAAAATGCCCTCTTCCAGTAAATACACTGATCTTCATCCCTTTGATTTTAACTGGACTACATCACTGATGTTAGCTTTAGGAAAAAGGAGCAGAAAAGCTAAAAGCATATGAATTTTTTAATTGGACATGTGCCACACAATGTATTTGATATGTCGAAGTGTAAGTCTCACAATTCCAGCTCCCACATCGGGTGAACCATGTCTCTCACTTACACCTGAAGTAAGGTAAAACGGAATTTAAGACTTTGCTTTCTATTTTGCTGTTCATTAATAGCTTCAGTTTACCTCTTGCTTTTATGATTTTGTATAGAAAGTCATTGGTTTTAGTAGGGTTTCTCTTGATTTATACTAGTATAAGTAAAAACTCGTATTGGCTCTTTTCTCTCACTGATGTTGCCCATGAGATGTGTCAGAATAATGACTCAGGAAAATGAAGTCATAGACTAGACAAGGCTCCCAGAGAATGAGCGGCCTTGCACACTTCACTGGTCCCCACATCAGCGCGCGCCGATTGTGCCGTGACGAGGATTACCTGGGGAGGTGCCTGACATTCTCCATGCCCGCTCAATCTGTTCTGTGTGGCAATAGGGGTGATAATTGTGTTGTGGACATTTGTCCTCAAAGAGTACATTTCTCATACCAATAGGCTATTGACTTTCAGTAATTGCAAACTTAGGGAAGATTTTTATTGGTGTGCTGGAGATAAAAGATCTCTTGTCCCAATACCACAGTCTTCCACAATGATTAAAGTGCAACTGGGAAAGAGACAAATTTGGTCCACTTTTCTCACCTATCTGAACAGGCTATTGGTATCTGCCTATATAATCAAAGAAACAGCACAAAGAGATTTATTTTGCAGTGGGATTTGTGCCACAAAACTCTAAGGCAGTTTGTTAATGATTATTTGTCAAGTTTTTTGTCATAACTGGATGCTAATAAGGGATATTAAGAATGAGGAAAAAGAATGTCTGATTAATAGCCTTACCTTTAAACACAATTATATAAAAAATTATTAAAACTTCACAGAGTCAATAGTTTTGAAAGATGAATTTGGCCAGTTATATTCCTTGTTTCAACTATAACAAAGACACCTGGAATTATAATGTCCTGTGCACAGTGGATGTCATATTACGTTTTTTGGTGATTACGTCAATTTAGTATTTCACGTATTATTAATAATACCTCATTACATAAAATTATTACTAAACTGGCAATTAAGTGAATGTGAAGGATCCATATGCTGAAGTGTTTGTAACATTTCAATTATGAACTTCACATCAGATGTCTTCCAGTGTACATCAATAACATTAATGAACAATCTTTTTGCCAAAGCCACCCAAATGAGTTCCATTACCTTACTATATTTTCACAGAGCCTTGACTACATCTTCATAAATATTTAGATATTAGCTTCAAGAGTAATCAGGTACTCTACTTTCTTGCTCTATAGCAAAAACAGGTTTCTTCATATCCTAATAATTGTCAAATCTAGCCATATGCATTTCTGTTAACGGCAAATTCTTATTTCAATCTGTCTTCATCCACTTGATTTTATGCTTGATATTTTCCTTTGCATTTACAGTACCGCCTTATTATTTAAACTAAAAAGTCTCTGAAGTTAAGGATACTCCCTTTCTCACCGTTCCTCTTCAAAGACAGGTCTGTTCTCCTAAAGTAAACCAAATATTGCTCAGACAGTTGTCAGTAAAATTTGTGTACTGTAAATCATAATAGTACCGTTACTTCTTAGTTTCAATCTGTGAACCACATAGATTAATCGTTATCTTTTCTGTAAAAGCATAAATCAAACAATTTTTGAAAGACAAAGAAGAATAAGCAAAGTAATAACCAAATAAAACAGACAAGTACTATGCATACAAAACTCCTTCTCACTCTGCTGTGTATTTTTCCTACCAAAGACATAAAGAATACTGCAGCAAAGCAAAACATATTAGTAAGATAAGTTAATTTCAGAAATGCTCCATCTTTCATCTTTGGCTTCCTTGTTGAATCCATCTGAGACTTCTGTCATTTGTTTCCTTGTGCTTTGAATTGACAGAGTGTGAGATTACCAGTGTGGCACATATCTTGCCTTCCTGCATTGCAGAAGTTTGACCAATGGTCATTACTGACTATGGTGATCAGACACAGGCTGGCTGCTCCTCTCACTTCCTCCTCTTTAAAAATGATTTTCATGTGCCACTTTGATACTACTGCAGTGGGTACGAATAAACAAACCGTAGAGGATTTTTTCCCATTAGTCAGTGGTGATGGTTTCCATGCATATACGTGAGTCTATCATCATGTCCATATCTAAAAGGTTCAGCTGATAAAGTAGCATGCTCTTGTGACGCTTCTAGGATAGGAGTTAGTAGCAAGTGGAGAAACACTGATGCCTGCGTTTATCCCAGTAACTGAAGATACAAAAATTTGAGGTTGCTTCTCCTTGGCCTACCATGAGTGGATGAGATCTCTAACAAAGCCTCAATACAGAAAGAGATAATTCAGCTTGCATTTATTTTTGACAGTGAGATTTATGATTTTCCAGACCCCTCATCACTGCTGTCAAATGGTGTTCTCTGCATTTGCAATTTATACCCTTTCAGCTCTCCTGGGAAACTTATGCAGAGGCAGGGATGACCATTAGACACCACTGCCTTGGAAACCATACCACGTAAATATGATGTGGTACAATCCCGCAAAATTGCTTAGCACAAGGGTACTTCATTCCTCCTGGTGCTGAAACAGTAACTTAGGCACTTGGAGTACTGTAAAACAGAGGGGTTCTGTGAAAATGAGAGAAAAATCTTCTTCCTGATTATGAGGTTGTTGGGTTGGGAGCAGGGGCTTTTGCTCCTCCACAGGACAAGTAACCACTTTACATTTAAGGGGTTTTTCTTAGTATATGCTATCATGTTAAACATGGGTAGAATATTGTAGCATTTTCAATAAGATTTCATTAAAATACTAAAACGCCAAGTACATATTGTATTGGTGAAGATAAATTACTTTTAAGAAAACACTTTGGCCAGGATTTCCACTAGTGGATAGAGATTGTATGTTATTCAAATTTTAGATACCTCACCTCTGATTTCTAAATCTTCCTGACTGTTCTGTGATGAGGATGTGAGTGGCAACACTTCTTTTCAACATCATCTCTTTTTAAGCTCTCTTCCATTGAGAATTCCAAAATGAATGTATCCAAAATCACTCACAACTTTTACTTTTTTCTTCTTACTTCCTCAGAAAATTAATTAGATACACAATTTTATAGAAGCATTTCTCCTCACTGCTTTATATGCATACATGGCATGATGATAAAAGTTATAACCTGTTCAAGTGCTCCTTTTTGAAATGAAAAAGTGGCCTTTTGGTGACTGATTTGAGTTTTAGTTTGGTTGAATGTTGTACTTTTGCAGCAGCAGCTATTAACCACAGTTAATATTGGCTCTATCAAAGATCTTCCAGCATCTATTTGTCAGCTAGCCAAATTTTCCCAGATTTGAAACTAGCAATATGCAATGTTGAGTGGTTTGGGAAAGAGCAAAAGGGGTAAATCAAGGTAGTTTTCCTAGAGGAGATTTGATAGGTGCACATCGTCAATCTGTCCTCAGTATGCTGTCTTGTTCTCGCTCTTTCTCTGCCTTTCACTTATGAACTTCTCACACAGCCACTCATTCATACACACATCTGCCCTCCAGCTTTGTGAATCCATGGAAATCCCTGATCTCCATACTTTTCCTGTTCATAGAAATTCTCTCCATGCTGCAAGCAAGTTTTCCTTTGCTTTTGTCCTTCCTCCAGCATTCTGGAGTCTCCCAGTCCTGTTCCTTGTCTTCAAACTCTCCACCTGCTGTACAGCTGTGCTTGCTGGATTTCTCACTGTTCTTCCTCACACTCTTTTTCTCTCCCTCTAGTACCTCCATATTCTACACATCATCTGTATGGTTCGTAGTAAATGCATGCAGTGTAATCTGTCCTGTCTTATGAAGCAAGTGTGAATATAGGAATAAGAGCAAAAGAAAATGAGCACATTCTGTATTTTGATGTATTAAACTATGAATAGCAAGCATCCCCAAGGAAAAGGAAAAAAGTGTTTACAAAAGGATCCAGAAATAATGTCTATGTGGTTGCAGCAGTGGAATCGGGAGGGAAATTGTCAAAATGAAAGATGTGAAACAAATTCTTATACACTGCTGCTATATAAAGGATACCATCAAAAATATGATCTAGAAGTTAGGCTGATCCAGGCTTGGCTACAATCAGTATGTTATTTTTAGAAATAAGGTAAAGATAAAACATTTATTTTGAACAGTTAAGCAAAAGGTATTTGTTTGCTAGAGCAGGTCAACATTTCAAGTCTGGTGAAAAATGGAAGATAAGACTTTGATCAGAAATCCCAATTAGTCCAACTGAAATCAACACAGTTGTTTTATGCTTTATGGGAGTTTCCTGATTGTGTTTCCCATTATAAACTCATTCGCACACAGGATGTGATGCACCAAGAGCTCTCTTCCAACCAAAGGAAGGCAGTGTATTACGGGAACCCTCAGGCATTATGTACTGTGGAAGAGGCTTTAAGGCCAGAGAGCCCAACCATAGGGAAGAGGTGGGACATCTGGTAACTGAGCAGTAATGGATCACACTGGTGACATGTCCAAACTGATATATTTGGGTTATCAGGTGTGGAATTATTTTAAATTAGAATTTAAGCCTTCTCATAGATCTTGAGATCTTTTAATTTATTGAAAATAAAAGCATCTTCCTTCTTTTAACTGTTTTTGAAAAAATATTGACTAGTCCATTTTTTATTGACCATTTTTTTTTTATTTGAGACTAATTCAATAGTAAACTAATCCAAGAAAAGACAATATCTGAGTTGAAAAATCTGCCTTTTGTGAAGCTGCCAGCACCAGTAAGGCCTTGAGTGATGAGTTAAGTGAGCAATCATGCAAGTTAGATCTGTTCTGAAGTGACTTTAACTTACTTTGCACTACACACAGTTCTGTTTGCAACAGAACTCAAAACCCAAAAACTCAACACACAGTAAATTTATGTTCTTTGTCACACAAACACAAAAAATTAATGCATCAAGTAATTTTTCCAGCAACCTTTCTCTTCGCTAATTATTTCACCACCACCAACGATGAAAATATGTGTCAAATATCCATGGATTTTCTGACTACTAATAACTGATATGTGGCTAATTGTGTAAGTAAAATGCTGATGGAATTCTTCCAGATCTATCCTTTTGTAAAGAAGAAAGTACTCTTAGTTCATATGAGACTGACGTTTTCTTGAGAAGCTAGATTAATCACAGAGTCTTTGAGGAGGTCAATGACAGCATTGCTGACTTTATCCTGCATCTTTTTAGAACATTAAATGTTCAAGCATTCTAGGATTTTTTTAAATTGCAATGGAATCAAGATTTTTTCCATAAAAAATAAAATCAGACTTTGTTTTGACAAAGACTTACAGGTAATAATATATATCAGTATCTTCCAGCTCCCACAGAAAGTAGTAAACTATCCTCAGAAACAACCGTGACAAACGTGCCTTTAGCTTGCTAAAAATACAATTTAATCATCCACTGTTTGTTAAGTTTAGTCAACTCCACCATGTTAGCATTTGCTCCTTCAGCTTTCTAGAATATCATTTTCATTCTTCCTTCAGCTATTTTTCATTTGAATCTATTCAGTGTTGTTGATATTTATTCCTTGTAATAATGTGGCATCTGTACTCCTTAACACAGCATAGCACCAGAAAAAAAGAGCTAACACAGAACTCCAGTGTGCAAGGAGTTGTACAAAAGCAGAAGTATCCAGGAAGCATAAAGTCTAGATAAAACATTTATTGTACCACAGACAACAAAAAAACCAGTGTAATATTGATCAGTGTGATAGGAGATCAACTCATCCATCAGCAGTTTGAACATTGTCAAGCTTGTTTGTTGGCATCCAAACACAAGAGAATCGTGCATGCAATATGAGGGCAGATGGTGAGTATCCAGCATCACGTGAGGGGCAGCAATGGCTAAAGCTCTGACAAAGTCTTGCTGGTATTGATAAGTATCAATATCTTCTTGATTACCACAGAAGGTAGCAAACTATCCTCAGAAATGGCAAATACACCTTTGGCTTGAAAAGGTATAACTTATGTTTTGCCACTCAGCCTTGCTGTGTTTGAGCCAAGGGACTTCAATGAGGAATGACACCATAGGTGAGGTAAGAGGTTGCAAGAAGGCACAGCATTGCTCAGTCTCCTAAGCTGAGAGCTGTATTCTTCCGGACCAAAAGTAGTAGGGCTTTACGGTGCTGTGTCATAAATACTCACTGACCTCTGTCAGAGCTCGCTTGGACGTCTCTGCAACATTCTTTATTGTGGGCTTCAGATATGTGTGTGTTTTATTTTGGATGCTTGGCTATTGGTCTCAAGTGGACAGGCCATAAGTTACCTGGACATGGCAGTTGAATTTATGTGGAAATGTATTATTTCGATGAGCTCTCCTATACACTCCTCCAGTATCAAAAAAATTTAGGTGACCTTCGCATATAGGTAATTTAAACCATGTGGACAAATTTCTCAGCTTTTNTCTCAAGTGGAGAGGCCATAAGTTACCTGGACATGGCAGTTGAATTTATGTGGAAATGTATTATTTCGATGAGCTCTCCTATACACTCCTCCAGTATCAAAAAAATTTAGGTGACCTTCGCATATAGGTAATTTAAACCATGTGGACAAATTTCTCAGCTTTTCACTTCCTATTCCATTTATAATCTTATTTGCCAAAAACATCACCCTGGGCACTGGGGAGACTTTTGCAAGGTAATGACATCCCCCACTGATTTTGAGTCTTTATTGAGACTTTAACTTATTTTTCCTTTGAAAATCAGCCCTAGTTTTATATTCAAATCAAAAGCCCAAAACTGGATACTTCCAAGGTGCTCTGTAAAGTGCTGACATAAATTCTTGGATTTATGTAGCGCTGTCACACAACAGGATCCTTTGGATCTTCCACACTATTCCAGTACACCAAGATGAGAATTTAATCAATGAGAATCAATTCATAGCCCAGCTTCCCTGCAATTTTTTTTCAGTGTATGTGATGAAACGACAGTTTGTCTTTATAAAAGTGTGATCCTTATTCCCAGGAGCTGCTGAGTAGGGGGGAGACAACAGAGTTTTTTCTCCCCAGTTGCTACAGGGTGTCTTGGCAACTGTGATTCCCAGCTTTGCAGGTGCAAGAAGTAACTCTTCTCCCTGGTTTCTCTGTGGGGGTTGTTTTTTCCACTCTTCCTGGATAGTGGGACCATGCAGTAGGGAGGATAATCAGCAAAAATCTGCAACAGAGCAAAACGAAAAAAGGAAACCCTTTCATGATAAACTTTAACTAATGGTGAAAAGACTTCATGGGAAGGGAAGGAGGTCTTTTTACCTCCCTAATACAAAGTTTAGTTAAACTGACTGGCTAACCAACCTATGGCACCCCACATTGACTTTTAAGACAAAATCACTGTAATCAGCATGAGTTGCACATTACACACACTTTCCACATGTACTTTAACAATGAAAAGAGTAATGCCAACAGAAACAGAGTTAACTGTTAGTAGGTGCTAATAATAAATACACTTCTTTCTTCTGTGAATGGCTAGTTTGGCTGTATGTCATAATCATGTTTTTCTTTTTATGGAATCGATAAGTCTGGGAAAGCAGACTAAAGAGTAAAAAATCGGGGACTTACCAGAGGCAAAATAAAATATACCTGATGGACTTCTGACAGAAATAAATAGTGTAAATCAACTTTATTAACCACTCAGACATGGAGGCTAGCTGCAGTAAGTCCTTAGTGTAACAGAAGAAAACTGAAGACAAATATTGAGAACTGAAGTTTGGAAGCCACAGAGGTATCGCTGCTGGCTCTCACAAGGCATGGCACTCTCGCTGGCTCACTACTCTCCTCTGCAACCTGCCCACGAGCACAGGGCTCTGTCAGGTCCTATTGTCCTGCAAGATGGTCTTGAACTGCAGGGGAGAAATTACAAAGGCAAAGGACTGAGCTCCTGTTACCACCTGCAAGTTGCCTTTGCCAATGCATAATTTCCCCATCACTCCCTGGGGTACGTGTGCACCTAAAGCACTATACATAAGCTCACATTCAGTCTTCTAAAAGTGAATGCCAAGGCAGTATGAAACTGGATAACCTCATCTTCCCAACTGACTTTATTCACATTGGCAGTTCACAGGTAAGTGGAGATACTGGAGACTGCTTTTGGCATTGTGAAAGGGCATAGTTAAACTAAGTTAATCAAACTAAATTCAATTTAGTTGTTATTAAATTAAATCAAGCTTTTAATTACACTGTTCACATTGAAAACAATTCAGATCTATTTTAAGAGATTTTTAGTAGTACTAAAATTTTTCTCTTTGTTGTTTATCATCTCTCAACATCTGCCGGCAGCCTGCGTGTATCTTAGAGGGAGGCTTTCCCTGTCTCACCATCCCAACGTATACCTGGAAAGCTGCGTTTTTCTCCTGGATATGACTGTAAAGCACCAAAATAACATGGGCACATTTGCTTTCAACTACACAGTCCGGTAGTGTTTCTATTACATGACTATAGTCAAGGAAAGCTTGAAATGATGGCTTTCATACAGAAGTTACAGTCTCTATAATTTCCATTGGTATGTTCATCCACTTTAAAGTGAGAGCAAATCCTTTTTTAGATAAGACTTTCCCCTTTATAGATTTATTTCTCGTTGACTCTATAATTATACAATTAAAGCTAATATAGGTAATTTAAACATTTAATTTATTTAATGGCATTGAAGAGAGTCTTAAGGTCAGAGAAGATCTGAGGTCCTAGAAACTCGCAGAAGTCATGATTCATGAGTGATTTCCAGCCTGTGGTAATAGTTAGCTGGATGACATTGGAGGATAACAACCAAAGGTCTGAGAGATACGCTGCCAGGAAAGCATTTGCTGCCAGAGGTACATAAGAAACCTGGGAGAATTCTTGCTCATGCAAAAACAATACACATTAAAGTTTATTTTAAAACAGAATGAGGCAGAAGTCCTATTTCCTTATTATAAGGAAGGCTTTCCCTAGAACAGTTCTGGTTTGGTTTACATGTAGAAAATACAATTACAAGTCATGTCTGAAAACCTGTCATGTCTCCTGAAACTGCAGCTTAGGAAAGCAGAGTAAAAGTACAAAGAAAAAATAATGCATGTAACGTTAGTGCCTCTGAAGGGCTGAGCACTTGCTTATGAAGTGGAAGTACATGAATAATATGAAAGATGGAAACAAAATGGAAACAAATAAATAAACACAGAATCCAAACTTGGAAACAAATAAATTAATTTTTATTCTCCTGAAACATATGCCATGGTTGCAAACATATAGAGAGAAGTGCCTACTCAGGAAGCATCCTCTATTATGTATGTATATATGTTCCTATTCCTACAAAACATCTCCGCAACTTGTGTCTCAGAGGTGGTGGGAATCCGTGCAGAGTCAGTCATGCCAGAGACAACTGCCTTCGATATCTTTCTGTAAAATGCCGCTGAACGAGTAGGCAGTGGGTGCTTGTTCTGCTGTGTCTGCATTGGCTTCCTGCGAGACCGGTAAGGAAAGAAGTCCTCCTCAGTAAGTCTAGGCACTCAGACCTGCAGGCATACAAGATCTGCCCATCACTGCACGTTTGTACCTGCCTCACTACCCTGTGTCCCAGTGACAAGACCACTTGGGATCGGCTATGCTGTTGGAATCAAAATGGGTTTCTCCTAATTTGTTCTCTACTGTGTTCTTCTGTGAAGGACAAGAGCCTATATAGTGTCTGTGTCTTATATCACACCCAAAGGCAGGTTAGACTAATGCTCTACTGAAGTGTGAAGGGAAGGAAATTTTTATCTCGAGGGTTTTCAGCTAGGAAATCCTATAGATGCACAGGGAGTTGGATATGCAGTTTAGTGTTTCCAAAAACATCTGGAATCCCTGCTTAGGACCCATCAGGATGGCCTGGACTCTATGACAAAGGAAAGACAGAAAGAGGTATTCAGTGTGAGAAAGCAGCTCGGATCCCTGCAAGAAAGAAGACTTTCCAGAGCCCCACAGGCCCATAAAGCCTATCGTAAATCTGTACTAACTCACAAGTAACCATAAGACTATCCCTCAGAAATCCTCTCTCTCTGTTCTCAGGCTACCACAGTTTCACTCTGGCATGACATAACTCACACGAAGAAGTATCAAAACTTGTTTAACATGTTTTCTCTGTGGATATGCTTAACTCATAAGGACAACTTGGCCTTGCTGCATGATCTGATAGAGGACAATGACTGATAAATGCAAAGGTTGTGGTTTTTGTAAGAGGTTGCGGAACAGAAGTCTGCCCTTATGAGCCATCTGAGAAGTATTATGGCTTTCTCTGCATTCCCAGGATCTGATTGGTGGCACAGTCCTGGAATACTTTGGTTTTTTGAGATTACTGGTAGTTTAATTTGGATGCATGGAATAACTTTAACCGTATGCCTACAGGATATGACAACAGCTAATTTGGGAGCAGTACAGTATTTGATCACAGCAATCTTGGCTGAAGTCTATTTGAATGTCCCTTGCTAGAAATCACAAAATTTGTTGGGAGGTAGATTTTTAGGGTTGCTGTTTTAGAACAGCATTTTTGTTTTAGAATAACAAGGGAACATGTTGTACTAAAAGCCTTTCAGTTTTAGGTGGATCAGATCAAAACATAAATTAAGACATTTGCCATAACTTATCAATTTATCTAGAAAGTATTGCTGTGTAAAATCAGAATGGGAGAAACTGATGGTGATTCAAAACTCTCCTCAAAACCAGTACAAACTTAGGCAAGTCCTTTCTAGAAATGGCTTCAATAAATCAAAGTAAAGTAAAATAAAAATGATATTAAGGCAGCATGCAACACTGCTAACCCCAGTACCTTATAGAACACCCACCCTTTTCAATAAAACCTAGTATTGCCTATCTCGGGTTTTCATAGCCCCTTTCTAGTGTGCACCAGAGCCTAAGACACAGCACCAAGGACATGCTGATGAAGATTAATATCTTGGGGGGAGTGGGGGTGTAGAATATTAATAAAAGAAAAGATATTCAAAGACTACACTGCCAAGAAAACATTCATCTGCAAACTAGAGAGAACACCAAGCTCTGCACAGGCAGGTTAAAAAAAAATCAACTTTTTATGTGGAGGAAGAAGATACTTTTGCCCATAAACAACTCTGCCTTTTCTTCAGCCCAGAAGGGAATAGAAAAAGCATTAGCATCATTCATGTCAACATAAATAAGAGACAAGATGGGGAAATTTTAGCTGATATCTGACAATGAGCATTTCTATTTTGACAAGGAAGAAAGCATAGTTAATGGATTTCTGTAGGTTAAAAACATTGTCGTTTACAGTACTGTCCTGGCCATACCACTTCCACCAGAGGAGCAGAGACGAATGTGCCAGGTAAGCTTTAGATTGGGCAGAGATGCCAGCAGTGGCAGAAGACAAATATACCACTCCTATGTAGGCTTTTGTACTGTGCCATTTACTAGTATCCTTACAAACTTGATTATATGAGAGATTGTTTCTTGAAAAAAAAATAGTTTGAAAGAAAGAAAAAGAGTTGCCAGCTTTTCTTTAACTTACATTCCCCATTCTAGAGTTTCTTAACAGTGTCTACACAGAGATGTTTTTGTCTGTCTTTTTTCCCCTCCCTGGTGCAAAGCATTTCGGCAATTTTATCTAAAGAAATATGTGGGAGGTCAGAAGAGTTGTGGTCAGTGATTATATTTACCCAGATAAGAAGAGCAAAGAAGCGAAGACTTGTTACCTAAAGGCTTCAAGGTCACAGCACAATTTGGAAGCCAGTTCTGTGCAAATGTACCATCGTTAGCATTTGGCTTGCCTGTGCTTGCACACACAAAAAAAAGTGTTGGGAAACAAGCTGTGCTTTCACTTTCCAAGGAAGTGGAATAGCACAGTGGTCTTTTTAGGGTGGAAAAGTTAAGATATAAGATGATAGATGGTGTGAGATAATGTGGCAGCTTTACAAAAGAGAATGTTAACATTTTGGAAACAGGGGTTTTTCTCTTTAGAAGTCCCAGCTGTGATATCTGATCTGTGACTGACAGCATGTAGCCAGAAGGGCCACCATAAATGAGAATAAGTAGGCAGCAGATACTTCTAATTATTATTCTTATAATTAATTTTCATCCTTTGCAGAATAGGGTATCGCAAAGCGAAGACTGCAGTAATGGAAAACCTGTATATGATGGTGTTCTGCCTATGAACTGGCAGCACGCTCATGCAACACAGTTTTCACTGGGGTGTGTGGTATATGTATTCTCTTTAGCAGAGTCTCACATTATCCAGTGCTCCAAAGATTGTCTTTAGCACCTTGAACAGCACTCAGAAATTAAACTGGAATTCTTAAGAGTCTTGCTGCTTTAAGGGTTTAGGTATTAGTATGTATAGAATTGAGTAACATAGAATAGAAAGAAAAGTAAAGAAAAAAGAAAAAAGAAAAGAGAGAGGAGAGGAGAGGAGAGGAGAGGAAAAAGAAAAGAAAAGAAAAGAAAAGAAAAGAAAAGAAAAGAAAAGAAAAGAAAAGAAAAGAAAAGAAAAGAAAAGAAAAGAAAAGAAAA
>VZSC01018597.1:80602-85602 GCA_013398225.1 Steatornis caripensis
AAGAGAAGAGAAGAGAAGAGAAGAGAAGAGAAGAGAAGAGAAGAGAAGAGAAGAGAAGAGAAGAGAAGAGAAGAGAAGAGAAGAGAAGAGAAAAGCATATTTCATTTGGAAGGGACCTACAATGACCATCTAGTCCAACTGCCCCACCATTTCAGCACTGACCAAAAGTTAAAGCATGGTATTAAGGGCATTGTCCAAATGCCTCTTAAACACTGGCAGGCGTGGAACATCCATCACCTCTCTAGGAAGCCTGTGCCAGGGTTTGACCGCCCTCTCTGTAAAGAAATGCTTCTTCTTGTCCAGTCTAGACCTCCGCTAGCGCAGCTTTGAACCATTCCCACATGCCCTGTCACTGGATCCCGGGAAGAAGAGCTCTGCATATTCCTCTCCCCTTCCCCCCATCAGGAAACTGTAGAGAGGAATGAGGTCTCCCCTCAACCTCCTTCTCTCCAAACTGGACCAGCACAAAGTCCTCAGCTGCTCCTCCCAGGACATGCCTTCCAGCCCTGGCACCAGCCTTGTTGCCCTCCTCTGGACACATTCAAGGACCCTCACACCCTTCTTAAACTGTGGGGCCCAGAACTGCACACGGCACTCCAGGTGAGACTGCACCAATGCTGAATACAGCGGGGTAATCCCCTCTTTTGCCTGGCTGGTCATGCTCTGTGTGACAGACCCCAGGATACGTTTGCCCTCTTGGCTGTCAGGGCATGCAGCGGATTCACATGGAGCCTGCTGTTGACCAGCAGCCCCAGGCCCTTTCTGCAGGGCTGCTTGACAGCCACTCCTCCACCAAGACATACTTGTGCCCCATGTTACTCTGTCCCAGGTGCAGAATCTGGCATTTGGACTTGTTCAATTTCATCCCATTAATCATTGACCAATGCTTCAATCTATCTAGAGCATTGGGCAATGTTCGTCTCCAGTGTGACTTCCAGGGGTGCCTCAAACATCTTTGAATACTTTGCACACAGAAAGGGCAAGGACATAGAAGAACAAGACCCTTCAGAACTCTGCTTACGGGACCATAGAAGGTGTGATCCTTTTCCAACCAGTCTTACACTAACTACTCGCTGAAACTATGGAAGAGAATATAGTTGTCATCAGCAGACTCTGGATTGATCCCATCATAAAGTCAGTCCCACTCAGTCGGACTTGCTTAACTTTCAAGATCTGTTCCCTGGATACCTGTATCTCTGCTAGCCAAGACAGGTTCTTTTTACAATTCATCCAATCTCTTTTGAACTATTGCTTTATGATGACTCAAATCTAAAATATACTTGTTTCCTTGGAACGGTGGCAGATATCTGCAGTTGATCAAATGAATCCCATCTCTGACTTTTACCAGGGTGCTGATATACTGTCATATACTGAAGTTCATCATTGTATAGTGTATCATCAAAAACTTACTGCATTCACACCTGGAATGTATCTCCATCCTATCACATACATATGGAGAAAATCTACACCATATTGAATGCAGCTTTCAAAATAATGCTTAGCACTTACGGGTCTTGATTTAAACTCTGCAAAAGCCAGCAGAAAAACTCTTGTTTTCCAGGTGGGGCTGGGTGAAGCCCCATATAATACTTCTTATACGTAGCACTCATAGACATTCAAAGGACAAGTATATGATCCCATTTTACACAAAGGGAAATTCAAGTGAAGACTTGCAAAGGGAAATAATTTCTAAAATATCTGCAAATTCAGGGTGCACATTTAGTGATGGAAGGCCTGATTCCCACAGAAGGTGCTGAGCATCTAAAGACCATATTTATTTCAGTTGCAATGGTGAAAATTCAGCAATTCAGATATTCACATTCCTTGGGTCCTAGAAAACTTGAAAGACTCACTGTATGTAAAACAGTAAGCCAGTAGAAGAGATGGGAGTGGAAGTATGATCTTTTTCACTTTATCATTCAGACCATCCTGCCTCTTACATTGCTAGGTCATGAAAATGCTGAACTTTCACACATTACATAGAAACACTAATTAAGGCATATTTATATTGATTCAGTCTGTAAAAAAGATATATAATGCAAATATAAAATACTCCCAATTTCTTATTAAGGCAAAAGGCCCCCTTGCTTCCCAAGAGCCTAGGAAATGATGAAGCGCTTCATGGTTCAGCCCAGTGATATCAAAGTGTACCTTATACGGGTGCCAGCCATCTTCAGACTTCTAATAACTTGAGTTTCCATTTTCCTAAATACCAAAACAGCTCATGTTGGAGATTTGATGTAACAATACAAAACTGTTCAAAATTTGATTTGATAAACAGTGTTCAAGAGGCCAGCCTCTCTCTTCTCCTCAAATACTGATAAATTTATCTCCTCAAAGAGTGATAAATAAATTCCCAGGCTATTCCCTACTGATCTCTCTAAGCATATACAACAGTATAGATCAGGTGTGAGGACTTACAGTCCCATCAAATGGCCTGGAAAGACATGAGAAGGTATCCTGTCACCTTCAGTTTCCTGCTGGATATCTGACTAGGCTGGCTGGTTGCTTTCTGGAGTGCTTTCAATCTCAACTTGTTTGAGTGGTTCAGTTTGCAGGTTGCTTATTCAATTCACCAATATAAACAAAACAAAATTGCTAATCTTTTGTTATTAAGTTAAGATGGGCTTGCACTTTTGTTTCTTTCACATAATTTAGAAACTTTTATTAGGAGGGGGAGACATTATTTCTACCTTTTCCTGCTTAAAGCCAGTAGCACTGGCCAGTAGAATCTGAATAAATAAAGCTATTTCTTACCTGTGGAGAAATGCTGTAATTCCTAGGAAAAGGGAACTAGCATATAGTCCTTTCACATTCTGTATTGTGAGGCAGTAGCATTGAGAATATAGTATAATAATGTAACAGGCATCTGAAGAATCTATACCTAAGGATCATAAAGCAGTTTAATTCCAAACAAGAATGAGTTTTTTCACACATAGCTATTATTATCCCATATTTCATATGGATGACTAGAAACAAAGAGTACCAAGTAATATAAAAATAGAACTGTGGCAAAGTAAAATCTTCTGATTGCTATCCTGGACTTTCTCCTCCATATTCTCTATTGTCAAATGATCTTCGATGGGTAAAGATTTTCTTTTCAAGAGAAGGCCAGTCTAGTTTATTACATAAAGCAAAGTTCTGTACTTCTAAGTTTGTTTTTAATCTTACCCTTTAAAATTCTTATTTTTTAGATTTTGCAGTTAAAAAGCCTTTGGTGATCAGCGGGAAGATGGTCGAAGTTATGGCTGGATTATGCAGTGGAACAGCTGAAATATGTCCCTATTCCCCTGAATTTAGTGAAAACGAATTTAGTGTGACCTTTGTGGTGGCTTTCAATGTACTTGAGTCTATCGGACATATGAATGTTGGTGGCAACGCGGGTATTAATAGTGGACAGCAAATGCAGATTGCAGTGAAGGTGCCAGTGTTCTACTGAAGATATGGAGTCCTCTGTATTTTGTTTTCCTTTAAGGAATATTTAAGATATTTTCCCCCTCCTGCAGTTATTTATCATTACCTTAATGCAAGAATCACATTGGACTGCATAGCTCCGATTATGCACAAGCACAATGTTAAATGTTACGATGTGAGACATAATTTATTTCTCCAGGAATTAATTTCAGTGTTTGTGTGTAAAGATTTTGCAGGCTTCTGACTTTCCAGGCTGCAAATTCTCTCTCTCTCTTTCTCCTATTGACCACTTGTTAAATCTTTTTGTTTGTTTCCCACCTTTCCCCTGGGACCCACAGACAGACAGCCTTGCCAGATTCATTTTCTGATCAAAGCTGTTTGATTTGGTCAATTTTGCCACATTGGAGACGTTCTCTATTACAGAGATAAATAGCCTTGGGCTAACTGTCAACGAAAACTTGTAAGCTAATAAATTATTCCAATTTCTTCCTGCGGATTTCTCTGGAGACAGCCCTAGGAAATACACTTTTTGATTAGTAAATTTCTCTGTGTGTGTGTCTGGACATTCAAATGTGTCGACTTTGATTAGCACCATTGCTTTTCAAGTAGACGCTGGCTGAGGGGCTGTCAGTTGCCGGCAGCCCTGATGCATAATGCATCAACTGGGCCCGGAAACAGGAGCCTCATCCAAGGCTGGAAAGGCGGGAAAATTGCCCCAACAGCCCTTTGCACCATGGGAGCAGTCTCAGTTGCAAAGACTTCGTCATCACAAGGCCCTGGAGAGCAGAAGAGCCTCGGGAGAGGGAAACCAGTAGGAGTGAAGAAGGGCACGGAGAGAGTCAGGCAACTTGCTGCCACCCCCTTCACTTCCACACCCTCCACTATCCCCATGAAATCTTTTCTTCCCCTTCTTCTTCCTCCTCCTCCTCCTCCTCCTGCTCCCCGTCCTCTGAGGAGGATCGGATTTCGCTTCACCTCCCACTTGGATTCCTGTTCATCTGCTGTTTGCCTAGTTAAGGACCTGCAGGTTGTTATAGAAACAATATTTTGGCTATAACAAATCAATCGGTGCGTGTGAACACAAACATACAGATCATTTATCAACTGCAAAATACCCTAAATTATGACCTTTCTAAAACCTATCAGAAGGGCGAGGGAATGCATAACGTAAATTAAACTTTGAAGGGTCAGCGATTTTTACTTTCACTATTCATCTTTCTTTCACCTTATAGGTTTAAGAACAAGAGTGCTGTGTAATTACATTTCAATGGGGTGCAGCGGTTCATTATTCTCTGCTATACCAATCTACTGCAACATTTCCAATGCAGTCAGGTACGTTTTAGCAGATATTAGTTGCATAAGACCATACTTGCTCTTTTGGACGGATAACATCTTTTAATGCAAAACAGTGCAATAGTCTCAATTCACAAAAGACAGCAACGGTGAGGTTTTTAAATCAATACGCTTGTTTGTATTTTATTATAAAAGTGATGAAGAGTGTTCTGTAGTTTCCTTTCTGTTATTATTAGGCTTTCTTATTTTCTACTGGCTCTTTCAATCCCTGCTTTCTCTGCCTCCCCTCTGAA
>VZSC01018597.1:90602-100348 GCA_013398225.1 Steatornis caripensis
TCATGAGATTTTGCTGTACTTCACACAGGCTATACAACACGGAAGTCAAAGCATTCAACGTCATTGTTAATGCAGTGTATGAACTTACCCCCACTGAAATCATCATCAGAGCTCACAGCCACTTTAGCAGAAGTAGAATTAAGCCCTATATTTATACCATTCCTTTTCTCAAGTATACCTTTGAAGGGATACAAAGACCCAAGGCAAGTTCTGGATGAATTTTACTATTGCAGGAGAACCCAAGGTCTGGGAATCTCTGAATTTTAAGCAATATCTCTTTATTAACCTACACATCTGTGGCGTGTCTGCACACAGCCAAATTCCCTTGTTTGCTAACATAAATACTGCCAGCATCTTTTAAGGAAATTGTCATGCAATTTAAAAAAAAAACCCTACAGTTCAAAATTCATTTTAAAAAAATTAATTTGAAATAAATGTACTCATTAAAGGATTTACCCTAAGATTTTAGATTATAACTGGCTAATACTGAGACAACATTCAGCCACCTCCTCTCATTATCTGTGATAAACTGATAGATGAGCAGTAGGAGCCTTTGAACACTCTTCTATTTTCAACTGATGTGTTCGGCATTTCTAAAACATTTCTGTGATTCAATTTTACTGACATGAATTCTCATGCAAAGAAATTTACAGTTGCCTGATAAATATTCACAGAGATAAATGTTTTAATTTGTACCTGGGAGTAATCACATCAGAGGCACCTACATGCTCACCTAATCAGAGAGCAAAATCAGCGCACCACAACTGGTTAAACCCATCATAGGCACAAAACACAGTATGAATAGCGAATATTCACAGAGTAATTGCACTCCACCGGGTAGCTCTTTAAAAAACCCCACTGACACAATCTCAGATAACTATTTACTTAGTAATTCAGAGAAAACTATAACCCATTAGTGGATGATCTGCGACCAGTACAAGAAATTAAATTCAGCTGATCTATGTAGCTCTGCTTTTCAGGAGTAGGACATAAGTCTTAAAAAGAACAGCATAGTCCTGTTGCTATAGAGAGACAATCTGGAGGGAACATAATGAATGGAGAAGACATTTGGTTTATGCCTTTTTTTTGTTTCTTTTTGACATTAAAAGAAGTCTTGAAACATATTTTCTCTTTTTTTTGAAGTATGTTCTTCTCCTTTCTTGTTTTAAAGGTTCGGGTCTTACCTTACACAAAATACAGTAAGAACTACTAAAATAATAAAGTGACAAAATGGGAAGGAGTGGAAGTGTAGCAATTTACAGACATTGAGGGTTGTATTTTTTTTTAACTGTTTACTGTTGGCACTTGCTCACATTGAACTGCAGTGACATATTGCATCAAGGCAAGGTTTGTTTGATGCTGCTCTTCTGGTTAACATCCAAGAACCTAATATTATGTCTTGCTAGACACAAACGCCAAAACAAGTCATTCAGCAGTGGCAGAAAAAGCAGTTGTGAGTCTTCCGATAATTCTAAGGTGAAATCAGGCAGAAATACCTTATGTACACATGATGAGAGAGGAAAAACGAGAGATGTGAGAGGACAATCCCAATACAATCACTATAGATTGCTTCACACATCTCCGTTACCTCCGCTGCTGTTTGACACCCAGTGTTGCAGAAGCCCATAATTAAAATTACTTCTTTAGGAAGTCTGCCTCACTGATTCTGCACACATACATATATCAGCTAATTAGATTTCTAATTCACGTATATTCTGCCAGAAGTTTTTTAGCTCTGTGATTTACAGCCAAAGACAGGGAGTTTGGATTTGTACAAGATGACTCACACCAGACCAGTACATTAGATATCTTAAAATACACTACAGAAAGGGAAAGTCCCCTAAAATATTAAAGGGAACTATTTTTAAAGCTCCCATGCTGCTGCCCTATGTTTCTTCATGCTCCTGACTTCTGCATTCCTGTGCCAGTGTGTTCCATCACACTGGGTTCTTATTAAGTCATAGCATTTTCCTCTGAGAAACACTGAGAAATTTTCTTCATCCCGTGGGTCCTCTTGCTGTTTTTCGACATGCTAAATGAGGATTGTCAAATGCCACCACTGTCAGATGCCAAGGCCAGTGTTTTCTCTATCAACCCAAGGGGAAATACTACATTTAATTTCATTTTTTCTTCCACACATCTCATACCAACTTGAAACACTATTTGAAATGTTATCCACATGAATTAAACTGATTTTTTTAATTAATCTACCATCTTAAGTCCGCCTTCGTAAATATTTACATGGGGCATCTTGAAAGAAAAGGAATTAGTATATTTAAATCCCTTTTATGTTGAAGATTTTGTACCTTTTCTTCCCAAAGCAAGTAATCACTAGTTGCACAAATTATGCTATGCACCATTAGCCCATTGTTTTCAATATAATACTGTTGATTCCTGTTCCGATATAACCATTCTTTCATTGTATGTGTTCTCCAGTAGACCTAGGAGGATACATTGGCCGAATGAGGGCTTCTTCACATGACAGGGTGCAGAACCGAGTCACTGAAATGAACACCTTAAGGATCTTAGAGGTAGTGTCACTTTGTTACCTTTTATCTCCCTGGAAGGGAGAAGTAAGGACGTCTCATGTTCTCTCTCTAGTCTTGGAAGAGCATATTGTTCGATAAGGCCTTTATTTCACCTTTTCCCTAAGTGAGAAGCCAAATACAGACACAACAATGCTTCTAACGCTTCTTTTACAAGCACCTTCAAGTTGATAGTGTTTTGGTTCATCTTCTCACTTCTCCTATGCCAAGCACAGGAGTTTCAGTGACAGCTTAATCTCAACCAATGGTGCATTTTTCTCATTCCAGTGAGATCAGCAAAGCAGGGTGGGGGGAGAAGGTGTTACACTAGAAGGCAGTCGTTGTTAGTTATCTTGTGGTTAGTGCAGATTACTGGCAGTCGGTAGGCATGGACTCCTCACCTACAGCTCATCCCTGCTTTTCTTTTGGATGTTATCCATGGTAAAAGAGGAATCCAATGAAGCACCCACTTTAGGACTCACACTAGGACCCGTGGATGGAAAGCACTACCTAAGGACAGGGTTATTATTTGCAAGAAAAAAATACAAACACGAAAAGTATAGAAAATTATATTCCATGTTTTTCCTCTATAATACAGCTCCCTGGAAACAAGCCTGCCTTTAGTTACCCAGGGTATTCTGTGGTATTAAAAGGCAAAACGGTTGAAATACTTTATTTGCAATTACAAAACACGTTTTTCCACAGCATGGTAGTGCCATGTCCTCATTAAATGAACTGCAAGCAGCAAATGACACTAGAAGACGTGTAACTTTGGCCTACTAAGTACAACTGCAGAGTAGATTATTTTATTCTAGAAAAATAAATAAATATTAGCGGTAACTCTAGTAAGCTAAGCTCTACTCTGTAAAAATGCGTACAAATTGTATGTAAAAATGAATCCGAGTCCATAAAATCTTTCTGTTGCATTTAGCCTAAGACCACATTTTTAGACACGAGGAAGTAAGAAACCATGATGCTACAGTAGCTGTGTGTCCTCATTATACTAAAATAAAATGTTATTTGGATGACTTGTGCTCTACTAGAGTGCTGTGTATAAGAAAGTGTTCATGCTGATACAAACAAACAGTCCAACATTGCCTTTCATGAAATTACAGTAGCTGATTTCATCAGTTGCTACACATGGCAGAGAGAGATAACTAATTAACAGAGAATTCCCTATGAAAACATAATTCTAAAACATTTTGGCTTCACCTTTCAGCAGATGGACTGGAAGAGATGCTACAGGCGAATGAATCAAGCCAATTGAGTGATGAGGCCCTTTTTTTTTTTTTCCATACCACAGATATTTCTGTCATCATGCTAATAAATCTGAATAAAATCCAGCACTAATATGTTCAAAATAGTAGTCTAATAAAGTTTGGCTGCAGTGTCCACAGTTCAGCCTGATTTTTCAGAAATGCTGAACATCAAACAGTTTCCGTTAATTTCCTTCCAGGGAAGAAGCCACACGGAGCACAAATGAAGGTGGGTGGAGCTGCCACCACTTAGGCGTCTGCAGAAGAAGCCGAATGAGACAGTTCATTTAGGCAAATTAATCGTATACACAAACACTTGCAGCCAAAAACTTCAGTGAGGAAAATACTTCCTTGTCTCTGCACCATCTTTTCCTACATTAAATGGAAAAAGACAACATATTGCTCAGACGTGACACTGAAAATCAAGAGAGCTGCACTCCAACCCCCTGGTACGTGGCTCTGGACAGCCAGCCCATGTATTGCTTGCCTTCCTCTACCTTCCTACGGAAGCAGTCTGCCCGGGCAGTAAGTGGGGAGAAGATATGTGCTCCCCACAGCCCTCACTCCACCGAGATGTTGGAGGCTCCACCTTTTTGGCAACCAAGGAAAGACTCAGAGTGAGCTGAGTGGAAAATGCAGGCAAGTCTCCTTATTATCTCTTTCCCTAAAATGCAAACCTGAACAATCATCTCTTCTTTTCTTTTGCATGCACAGAGCTCTTAGCTGCTGTTAAGAACAGTAAGATGGAAAATGTCTGCAACTGCAGCTGTTTCCCATATGCTGCTACCCACAGTAGTCTGGAGAAAGGTTACAGAGCAAAGGTGAGGGACACTCATATGCGTGATACTTACTCCTGGGGTATGGTCAGATAGATCTAATTCATTTGGAACGAGCAACAGTCTAGCAAACACAGATCCTGGATGGATGCATTCAAAGAGGTTCTTGTAATTTTAAAAAGATAACCATTCTGTCTTCTGTGACCAGTTCCAAATGACTTCTACATCTTAGAGTGTCTTTTACATTTTCCTGAGCTTGTTCCTGGCTAACACCTGCTATGGGAGATTTTTTTCTGCCGAGGTAGATCCCTGTGTTACAAGCCTACAACTTGTCTGCTGCCACGTGGTAAAGGCTCATCCATTCCTTCCCGACTTCTGCAGGTTGGTGTGGGTTGTGGAGTCCTCCAGATCGCCCTTCTTAAGCTCACAAGGCACATCCACTGAAGATGTCCTGAGTAGCACCTGGAACGCTCACAGGGGCTGAGGTTTAGGCAGAGATACATCCTTCGGCAAGCATTAGCAAGATCCCTTCAAACCATCTGCAGATAGGTGGGAAGAGGATCCAGAGACTCTAAAGTCTCCCCAAACCCATCATTTGTTTGCAAGATATTCTTACTGAACTTCATTTCAGTTCCTTGATCTATAGAATTGAGACTAGTGATGTTTATCTTTAGGATTGTTGGAAAGAAGTAAAAATTGTTCAGTATTATTAAATAGCAGGAAGAACAGTCTCAGGATTGTAAATACAATGGTTATCTGGCAAAACTTGAGAGGGAAATACCTCACCAAGTAAGAACTGGAATTGTCAATGACAGTTATATTTTATCCTACTGCAATGCCTCACAAAGATATTCTGATGTTAAGCAGGTTTTTTGAAGGGATATTAAATATTTTTCTTCTTTTCTTCCAGCACAGAAAGGGAAAGGTAAGTAAGTTAATGTCGTAAATGCATTTTCAAAGTTTAATATATTCAGCCTTATATTTTTGTCTCTATTTCAACCTAATTCTGAACTACCAGAATTTTCACAAACACGTTTTTCTGACAGTTACAGCATCAGTCACATTCCCTACAAATAGATAATCTTATCTATAGCTCAAGTTTAACATAATTTTTCACAGTTGAGATGAAGTGTGCCTGTGTGTGTAGTGGAGGAGATTATTACAAATGTGCTACATGGACACTAAAGAGAAAATTCAAGAGAAAATATTGCTGTGTATTTTCTCTGATTTGAAGATACGGCGTGTCCAACCTAAATATTTCATGTTGTATATTATAGCCAGGTTTACCCCTTTGTGTGGTTGCATTGAGCCTCTTTGAGAAGCACAGAAGTGCTCAACATACTGGTCCGTCACATGGACTTTGGATTAATTTTGTAGGATAATGCAAAATAGCTATTATCTCCACCGGTTTGCTTCATCCCTGGCTCCATCAGTTTGTCTGGCTTCTTTTATACATTTCTTTCCTCTTCTGTCCAAACCCCAGCTTTCTTTTAGTTTCCAACATCTTTGTTTGCCTACTCCCCATTTGTTGATTTAATCAGATGCATCATATGCTTACTGAAAATAAATACTTATACTCAGTGATCATTGTTTTTCAGTATTTTGTTTTAGCGAAAGTTTATCCTTCAGCAATCATCTGCTGCACGGTAACTTTTTCAGAGATGCCCAGAAAGACTTGTCCTTGTGGCCAACTCGTTTCCACTGTTCACAATGGAAACAGGGAGATGGAGCTTCCCTGTTTTCTGCAGCAATGGAGAGAAATCGTGTGAGAAGCCATGGTTTTGAATGGCACTGTCTTTTGTAACCTCAGTCACACTAAGACTGATACATGTCCCATGGTATTTTCGGAACAGTTACACAACTGGAGGCAACCTCAAGCTCAGTGATAACAATGGGAGTCTGTAAACATTTTGGAAGAGTTTATAGAGAATAGCGGGGAATGTGTTCATTAACACTTAAAATGTGCACATGTATCTTCAGTTGTAAGCATCATACACAATTTCAGTGAGTTCCAACTAGATGGACTCAGAAAGCATCTTTGTGGCTTTCTGACTAGGAAGAGTACGGACAGAAGAGACTTGGTGTGCGTGCTCATTTTCTTATTATGCCCATTTTTATGGGTTTTAACAGATCTATGTTGAAATCTCAGATAAAAATACATTCGCTTATGAGAGTAAGAGCTCTAGTTTGAAGGAGACACGCTATATTTTTTACCTGTGACAGAGATGTGGAGTGCTTATTCTAGCTTAGAAACGCAGCTCAGCTTCTAATTTTGGTATCACAGGAAATGGTGCTTCATTTCTGCACTGGAAAGAGAACAGGCTTCTTGCATAGATCAAGTGTGTATTAACTGAAAGGGGGCTTTTCCTACAGGTATTTTTTACCGGCTTCATAACGTAGATTTTTGAAAGTATGAACGCTGGGCTTGATGCCTGTGCCATTCATAATACCTTCGCTGCTCTTTTTAATTGCATCTTTATGGGGATGAGGTGGAAGAGAATACTGGTTGAAAGGGTTCCTTTCTTTCAGGGAAAGAATAGTCGATTTTTTTTCTTGGCCTGTTTGCTTCTTTGTTTTGCCTTAGTCTTTGCTAAGATTTGAGTGTAAGGATCATGCTATATGATAGTTGTCTGCTGGGGATCTGATCCTGCAAGCGTATCTGCCACTCACGTTCCCTTTTGCACCAGTAGTTGAGTACCACCAGAGTGCACCAATTTTTTCTACAAAAAACAGTAATGGACTGTTTAAATGAGTGATCTATTCAAAGTATCAGGGAAAGCTTTTCTTCCTTTTGTGTCTCCTATCTTCTGTTTCCAAATTTGACTCCTAGATGAAGAACACCTTCACGGGACATTTCACTGTACCCGTATGTCTGTGTGACGTGCCCCCATGTCACACCCTGTCCCTGCTTCCAGACACAACATTCCTGTAGCCTGGGTTAGCCCTGTGGTGTAGTGTCAGAGCAGAAGTAAAAGTGACAACAGCTCTCAAGTTTGAGTGCCAAATGGCTGTATATTTGTATACATGAGGTTCCTCTTCCCATATTGTTTGAGTTGAAGAAGCCTGTAACTTTAGATGGTGAATAGCAGCAGTATAACACTTCCTCCTAAACATTTATATAGCTCCTATGAGCTTTACCTGCTTGATAATCTGCACAAGAGTTTACTTGTTAAGAGTCCCTTAGAACTATGGTTACATAAACAACAGAGGATGATATAGCAGCCACATGATGATATTTTAAAAGCTTAGAAATAAAAATGTCATGGAAGAGGAAGCACCTTTTACTGATTTTAGACTCTCTTCCCCAGCTGCAACTTAAATAGGGCTCTCTTTTTTTAGTTTCTTTTTACGTACTGTTTTACAGGCTTCTCTCTAATATCTTGAAGAGGCTTTCTGAAAGCTGGCGTCCTGCTCCAGCAAGGACATAAACATGTACCTGGCCATACAGGCTACAAGAAGTCAGCTTTTCACATATGAACCATTGCAACCATTTACACATGCTAAACCCAGAAAACTGTAGGTACGTGAAGAGTTGTGTTGAGGCAGAAGCTAAGAAGATCCAAATCAATCTTTACATCCGAGGGCACCTGTGGTATCTAAGGATTTCTTACAAGAAATGCACTTCCTAGAGAGTTAATTGGAGATGTCTGTAATGAGATTCTTCCAAATACTGTTTCAAAGGAAAGTAATACCCATGCTTGCCATGAGGAAGAGAAACACGGTTAAAGCCTTATGTGTCCTTAATGCATCCTGCAACCAGCATAATTCTTGAGGTCTCATCTTTTTCTTCATTTATCCAAAACTGACTGGGTGTTAGGTGCAGGCACAGCATAGGTTCAGGACTTCGGTATCAACTCGTTTGCTTTTGGGTAAAATCAGTAATCTGTCCACAGATACCTGTTTATCGAAAGATCCTTGCTGGTACATCTATTCTGCCCTCTGGGAGTCAGCTGGATTTGTTACTTGGTCTTCAAGCAACATAGGTCCAGCCAGAGAATGTACATGAGTCTTTCACAGGAAAGGGGATGTTTCTGGAGAAGAATAAAACATGGCACACCAGTGAGGAAGAGAGAAGGTGGAAGAACTATGAAGCAAAAGAGAAAAGAGGAAGAAATACCGAGGGAGAGGATGAAAGGGCTAAATGAAATCTGGAGGAAGGGAAAACAAGTTGAACTCTATGATACAGCTTGGTATGCCAGAATATCCACAGTAGATCAAGGTAGACTGGCCCAGCACAGCCTGTCTCCACAGAATTCAGCACAGAAGGTGTCCTCAAAAGGGTCTTGAGTGAGGTGAATCAGTCACTACAGAAAACATTTAAACTCAGAGCTTGAACCCTTTTAGCCCCCTCACCTTCACACTCATTGAATTCCCAGTTCATTCCAAATTAGGACCCTTACCTTCCACCATCCTCCACCCTTACAAGCACCAGAGAGGTGGAGGCATGGAAGAGTTCAGTGGTTTGATCAAAGAGTGGCATCAAACAGATGTCAAACAGATGTGTGACATACGTGACATCATCTTCAGCCCATCACAGAACAAAGCTGTGAGAAGCTGGTTCCTGGGCCCACCTGTGGGTGCATTTTATTATTTGATGGCGATTCCACCCCAAGCCCTGTGCAAACGGCTTGGGAAGCCAAACAGAAATGCTGCATGAAGTGAGATGAATTTATTTTGACCTTTATTGAAAATGCGCTGTGAAACAAAGCACTTGAGCATTCAGAGTCAGTTACATCTTCACATTATATGCGTCCATGTTGATGGGGAAAGTGCTAACCAACCGAAGTTACAGTCGACAGCTGGAGTGCATAAAACTCTTCAGGGGAACACGTTACATCCCCAGTTCATCCTCCGCAGCTTTCCTCTCCCTGTGCAGCCCGGGGTCTGGAAACCAGGGCTAAAGGAGATCCGTAGCAGGGGGGACGGAGGGCAGCCACCCTTAGGGTGACCTTCGGGAGCTTCCTGAAGTCTTGCCGGAAGGAAGGGGGGAAAAAGGCAGCGGAAAGAAGGGCTTCTCCCACCGCTGTCACCCCGACGCACCGCCTCTCCCCGACGGTCGTCCAGGAAGACAATAAAGCGAGGATGTCCTACCTCCATCCCCCGCTGTTAGCAGGGCTGTTCCTCTCTTCCGCCATGAACTCCCCCTTTGCGGCGCCCACACGGCCGGGCATCGACCGAGGCGCCGCGGG
>VZSC01018597.1:102368-104868 GCA_013398225.1 Steatornis caripensis
GGGGGGGGGGGGGGGGGGGGGGGGGGGGGGGGGGGGGGGGGGGGGGGGGGGGGGGGGGGGGGGGGGGGGGGGGGGGGGGGGGTGTGGGGTGGAGGGACAGCATACGATGCAAACTAATGCTACGCATTTGTACACAATAACTGGGTATAAACAGATAATTATTAAATACATACTTTGGGCTCGCGTGTAAGACATTATATACAACCTGTATTTATATCTATACCCCTTGAGTTACCCTCCAAGAAGAAGGTCAGCTCCCTGGACACGAACATTTATTTTTCTTTCTCACAGCACACACACACGGCGCGCGCGCGCACACATTTTTTAACTGCCTGTGGCCTCGTTGGCGGATTATAAATGTCTCCTTCTCGCCGTGATTTGTTTAATCCGTGGAAATGGTGCCGGTCCTATGTAAACAAGCCAAGTGCGGAATGAAGGCAGTCACCCATGCGTGGCCAGCCTGCCTATTTGTCAGAAAACCTTCATAAATACTGAGCCGGGGCTGGGCAAGGATGTGATGTCTCCATTTTTGCCAGGAAAGGGCACGGGGAAGACAAAGCGAGGCAGAGCGCCGTGTAACCTTTCAGGGAGAGCGAGCGCGGTGCTCCCGTCCGCCGGGGCCGGGGCCGGGGCCGCTCCCGCCGCCGCCGCCGCCACCGCCCGCCCCGGGCAAGGCGAAGCGGCGCTCGGGAGGCAGTGCGGTAACACCCCCGTAGCACGCAAGCGTCCGGCCCGTTCGTCCCCCGCAAAATCACACACCAAGCCCGAGTCGCGGAGCGGTTGTCTCTCGGGTTTTTCCCCTTTTCTTTTGGGATTTTGGTTTGGTTTTGTTTTCATTTCGGGGTGAGTGCGGGTGGAAAGGTGACATCCTCTTTATGTCCTTCGCTCCAGCTCCTGCCGTCGTTTTATTCCCCGCAAACCTCTGAAGACGGGCGTTTTTGGGTTTTTTTTTTGGGGGGGGGGGAAGGTAGAAGGGGTATTTCTTCCTTTTAAGGTTTATTAATCTGAAATGTCGCTGTGCTTGAGCACGACCTTAATTGTTCTCAAAGTCTGCCTTACTGCGCCGTTAAGAGAAGTTATTGTGTCCACCAGGTTATTTATTTATTTTATTTTACTTGAGGAACAGCACCCGTGCGCCTAATCAGACGCTTTATAACAAAAGCAATAATTACCTCCTGTAATTATCATGCCCCTTATTTATTAAAAAAAAAGTGAGAAAATGTCGAGTATTAAAACGTGAAAGCAGCTATTAATCAAACCTTTACACCTTCTTTAACTCAGGCGTGATGGTGGGTGTTATCATAAATCTACTCTGATAGTAACACAAGAATAATGAGTTCAGTAATGATACCGATGATGATGATAATGATTTTAACCAACAAAGAATGGTGTAGATTTATTGCTAATAATGTGGTACAGGAACCTCTTCATTAAAATTACCTATAAGTACTCCTCACTGTTGAAAAGGAGATTACAAGGAGTAGTTCTGCGCATTACGGCACCGCACGGGGCCGTCGGAGAGAGGCCACGAGCAGTGCCCGAGGCCCTGACCCCCGGCCGGGACTCGCCGCCGGGGGCCGGGCCGTGCGCGGGCGGCGGCTGCGGGCGGCGGGCCGGGGGCGCTCGGAGGGAGGAAGGACTCTCACCCGACCCCCGCCAGGCCAGGCTGCCGCGGGGTGAGGCGAGGACAGGAACCCCTCACGGAGCCCGCGTTTCTTGGTGCTTGCCAGCTTCAGGGCGAGCTGCGGGTGACCCTCCCCAGCCAAGAGGGGAGACAAGGAGGATGCTGGAAGAAGATCTACCCTGACCCGAGCAGCGGGCGCGGCTGCGGACCCGGGCGGAGCGGACTCCGCGGCCCCCGCCCGCCTGGGCACGGTGCCGGCCTCCCTTCCCGCACCCGATCCCGCACCGCTCCCTGCCTCCCAGCTCCGCTCCCGTGCCGACGCGGGGGAAAGCCCACACCCGCGGGTCCTGTTTTCGCCGAGCCGCGGCGCGTACTTGCCCACTTTTCAATACTTCGGCTCTCCCGAAACGCCTGACCCACGCCCCTCGCACCCTCGGAAGGCAAAGCCGCCGTTGTACTTCTGGCGTCCTGCCTCCAGTCTCTTTGTAATAAGGGATTTTCAGTGTTAAAAATGCTAATAAAATTGATTCAGGTAAGATGTGCTTAATAAAATAGTGACATAATTACAGTTTGTACATAATAATACATCTGTAGTATTGTAACCTTGGCTATGAGTTATGAAATCAGTGTATAGGCCAATTAGCTACATAGGGTTTTTTAAACTAAGACACTATAAACACTGGTTTTAAATGTCCTAATTAGTAACTTGCTCATTAATTAACTTTCTGATTAATTGTGTAGCAATCTAATTTGCAGATGAGGCACTTAAACAGTGATACCTTGTAACTCTTTCGTCTGTCTTTAAAATTCGTAATTAAAATACAGTTTTGCAGCCGGCCGGCTTGCGGGTTTGGAGGGAGCCGCCCTGCGAGGCAC
>VZSC01018597.1:109868-113673 GCA_013398225.1 Steatornis caripensis
CAATAAAAGGCAGTTGGAAACAGGAATGGAGAGTAAACAAAGGCCCAGTGCCCTACTAGGGCATGACAGACAACTAGAAAAAGCTGAGAATGGTTTCCAAGCAGGTACTTAACATGTAGTAAGTGAGAGAATTGGAAATAAATACAAGGCTAAAGTAGCCCTTTCAGTCTCATGGTGCTTTTTATCTGCAAATTTGTCCTAACCAGTTGATTAGATATCCTTATTCTCATCGTTACTGAGTTTGTTTTCTCTAAAGGGGCATGCCTCTCCCTCCTGTAAAAAGGCCCCAGGAGTAGAGACAAGACGCAAGAAGTCCTCTGTGGACCTCTGACTTACTGCTACAGTAGAGGAGATGACGGCTATGGAGATGGTTACAAGAAGGACAGTTCGTCTTCTCCTTCTGTCGATGTTCCATCTCCCTGAGACTGTTCATATACAGGTGGAGTAGGCATTGTGAGAACAAAGCTATAGGCACTGGGGTGAAGCCATTGTTGCCTGCCACCTGTGTGCACCCAGACCTATACACTCTCCACAAGTATACATGTGCACACTAGTCCTTCTCATTCTTTTCTAAAATATAAGTAGGTATTGGCTTTGAGCTGACAGCATCTAGAAGATTTCTTTTTGCTTTAATAGTGTGACAGGCAGCTAAAGTACAAAGTCATGCCTTGTAGTAATTGCACAAGGAGACTTCCAGAGAAAAAAGTTAGTGGGTTTTGGTACTGCTTCCCTCTCTAAGAGCTAGAAAGGTGTTGTTATGTCAACCCCTGAGCACCTTGCAAGGGAGGAGATGAATAAACCATCTGGCTTAATTCATTCCTGTGTCACCTCCTTCAGCATTATTGATCGGTTAGAAGTAAAACTGACCAAAAGGGGATGAGGATGGGAGGGAAACACTTTTAAAATGTGACTTAATCTTCTCAAGGTGCTTGGACACTTTTTATTCTTCAGGTCACTTAGAAGGTTGCAGTAACTTTCTGCTTGCTTCTGCTCTTTCAACTGTGCCCTGACTGCCTCTTCCTTCTTATAATGAACCTGAGCTATTCCTTCATCCTCAAGGTCCTTTTATGCCTATTGTTATCTTAGCTGTCATCTTTGCACTGAGACACAGATATTTCCCTGAATAGCCTGTGGTGCCAGTTTTCATTAGTCACTTCTTAGGTTTTAAAGGAAGCATCTCTGTGCTCTCTTGGGCTTCCCTGTGTGTCCCAGTCATCTATAAAGGCTTCTCCAACTATTCCAAACCCCCTCATCGTTTCTCTCCCATCAGGAAAACTGGACAGTGTTTGGGAGTCTGATGTACTAGCCCCTTCCAGCTCAGAAAAGTGCCGGTCAATCTTCTCGACTCACTACATCTCCTCGGCTCTGTCCATACGGAGTTGTTGTCTTGTGTCATACACTTGAAATTTGCACGTTGGGTCAGAGGCCACCGCTTGGCTCGGTGCTTGTACAGTGCTGATCACAATAGGGATCTTTATGCCAGGGGCTTTTAGGCATAATATTAAATCAAATTGTGATAGAAGAACAGATTTCATAGTGTTTAAAAAATAATTTTAAATGCTGAAATTCCCTTTTATGTAAGATGTAGCTTTCCTCATTTTTGATTTTTTTTTTGTCAATATGTAAAAAACATATTCCTGAAGATGACCCACTTCTAACCATGTTCTTTCTTGAGGACTACTTTCAATTGCTGGGTTTGTGTAATCCTTGGATTACCTTGCCACTAATCCATTCCATTGTTAAGACTCAGCAGTTTTACATCTATATTGATCTCAAGGGCTGACTTGGCTTCAATAGGAGCTATGCACTTGCATGTAAAAGCAGACTTCACCTCCTTTAGAGGCTTACTATCCCAATACAATAGCCAACATAAAAGCCACTTAAGCAGATTGTGGAACAAAACTGGGTTTTGTTATGGAGCAACATAAACCTCAACTTTCTTTAGTCGCTCAGAACTGGTTTAGCACAATATCAGAATAAATTCTGCACATTCAGGGCTGGTATCCTACAGAGAAACACCAAGCCATCACTTTAATGTTTCAGGTTTTTTTACTGTTTTATTTTAAGTGAGAGATGCCAGAAATTTGACTGACCTTGCTCAGTGTAAAGTCAAAGGCTCCAAAACATTTCAGAGAATTTTGACTTGGATACAGAAATCACTGGTCCAGAATGAAACCTGGACTATCAGCAGTTCCACTGAAGCTGGGATTTTCACTACCTTATTATATTCTTAGGTTAAATTATATTATTGAAAGGGTTTTTTTCCTCCTTTTATTTTGAATGTAAAATTTTACCTAAATGAAATGTGTAAAAGGGAAATTATTTCAAGCAATTGATCCCAAATTAGAAACAAAGTCAGATCTGAAACTGAGCAAATGTTTTGTTTTCATGCACAATCAGTCATTATGCAGTTTTTTAATACAGATTTTCCCAGTTCTTCCTGTAGCAGTACTTTTTCCTGTATCTATTTCATAGAATTCTAGGAAATGCTGTCATGCAGTGAATTATTTTCCCTCTGAAGCTCTTTATCAAGCTGAGTTAAAACTACTGTACTTAATAAAAACAAAGAACAGTTCATCTCAAGTTCGGTTCTATAGCGTTGTTTAGGTTGAAGTAAGACTAGAGCTCAGGCTGGAGATTTTCATGAGGGTTCTTTTTTTTGTTATATCTTTGGTTTGGATGTGCTGAATTCCACACATCCAGAGCTTGATCTTGCACTCCCATTTCAGGTATCTGTGATATTAGAATTAGGTCCACCGCATGTGCAAAATTGCTATTTAGGGCAATGCATGCCACAGTTAGATGCAGCAGAATTAATGAGAGGAAACAAGAAACAAGTACACTTTTCAGTTATTCTGATGTGGAATATAGTATTTAGAATTAAAGATACAATTTATACTGTACCTTCCAATGATGTATTTGTTTTGCCTTTAATTCCTGTGGTTCTGCTTGTGAGATCAACTTCTCCAAATGAAGCAACTCTGTGGACACAAATGAAATGCTTTTAAATTTGTACCAGTAAAACCAAGATCAGAATTTGATACTGTTACCTAGTTTAAAGCTGGATCATTACAATATTTGAATTAATTCACTAAAAGCAGATGCTTTTTCCTCAGTGCTAATTGGAAAAATTAGACCTTTTAAATTTGTTTTGTGAATCTTTCTGAACTTGAAAAGAAACACAGATTCTGTCCACTGCCTGCAGACAGGCAATCAATCAGTGAGCACACTTCCAGTTCCAGTTCAGCTCCTACTTACAATAAGTAGAAACCTGTTACAATAACCTCAGTCACCACCATACAAATAGGATCAAGTTATTTGGGACCAGCGAAAATTAAAAACTCAGCCAACAAACAGAAAAAAAAGTCCCCACACAAGAACAACTAACTAGCTAAGTAAATACCATCACTGTGGTCACTACTAAACATGAATTGTTCTTTAACGTAACTGTATCCATCTTTATAAGACTCCAAAAAGTATATTTTAAAATTTTTGCTTAACAATTTAATTTTTTAAATTTAAATTTAATCAATAGGAAACATAATTCTTCCTTGACATTTTCCAGTAAAATTCACCAGCATATTTTACACAATTCTCACAGAAGCTCACATCTATTATTTATTATAATTACTTTTGTCCTTGGGTCTTTCAGTTGCTCAGGCTATTTTTTTATTCATAATATTCCTGATGTTCAATGTCCAGATTATTTGATTAGGTCTGTACAGATGTAGAAATTAGTAAAAGCAACTGTAACAGTAATTTGAGGTTTGGTGAATTTGTGTGGTAAGGCAGGGTCTGGAGTTTT
>VZSC01018597.1:113834-138193 GCA_013398225.1 Steatornis caripensis
TTTATGAAACTTAACTTTAATATTTACCAGTTTAGTTTTTCACTTTAAAGTAACTGCAATTTTATTTAAAAGACAAATAAAAATACAAGTAGGTGTAATAAAACTTACTGTCTATAAACAAAGTTACAAAATAAAGTCTATTTATATACAGCTGGTTTAACTAGTGCTGGAATCTATACATAGTTCCTGGAGAAAGTCTCTTTCATGTCCAGCATGTGTTGCATACTAACGTGAAGAGATACAGTGAGCAACAGAGAATATCAAGTGTTTACACAGATTTCACACTGTGTAAAATGTAACAGACATTGAATGGAAAACACATTCTTCAAAAATGTGCTCTGTCACTATATTATTTGTATCTAAAAGGTGAAGCATCCTTGGTTTCTGAAAGCTGGGGAACTGCATTATTCACTAGTTGATGTGTCACATCACCAAATCCACGCAACAGCTTCGCTTTCTCCTACATTTCATAAACTGGTCAAAAGTATTTTTCCACTTTCAGGAAGATTTCTGAAAGCAACACTTATGCATCTGAAGTGCCATTTGCTCATCAGGCATAACTTCACACTTGAACATCCCAATTTTGATTTTCCCTTTCTTCGATGTAAATCTACTAAAATCAGAGAGACTACTCTCTAACAGAGGTCTGACCTGATAGAAAACAGGGAAGTTTTGCTGTGAGTTTCAGTGAAGATCAACATCTCCTGTCTTGGGTGGGATCAGAATCAGGTGATCAAGGCCAATGTAAACTAGCAAACAAGCCAAAGCCTTTGCCAGCACCTGCTGAATTCAGTGAAATTTCTGTCATTTATCCCACTAGGAATAGAATAGAATAGAATAGAATAGAATAGAATAGAATAGAATAGAATAGAATAGAATAGAATAGGAGACCTACAATAACCATCTAGTCCAACCACTGGCCACTTCAGGACTGACCTTTTAAAATTTAAAGCAAGTTATTGAGGGCATTGTCCAACCAAATGCCTCTTAAACACTGACAGGTGTGGGACACTCGGCACCTCTCTAGGAAGCCTGTGCTAGGGTTTGACCGCCCTCTAGGTAAAGAAATGCTTCCTCACATCCAGATTAAACCTCCCTGGTGCAGCTTTTAACCATTCCCATGTGCTCTGTCTCTTGATCCTAGGGAGAATGGCTCAGCACCTCGCTCTCCCCTTCCCCTCCTCAGAAATCTCTAGAGAGCAATGAGGTCACCTCTCAGCCTCTTTCTCTCCAAACTAGAGAAACCCAGAGCCTGATTAAGGTTTTTAACTGCATTAAACACCTGGGGACTTAGGGAAAATAAAGAGAGAGTAGTCTCCACGTTTACACTTCCGCATTTATTTGTAGAGGAGACCAAGCTGAAGGTGAGCCATTGACTTCAATGGCTGCTGAAACACTCCTCTCAAAATGTCGTATCTGGAATAACCGAGGCTAGTTACTTTGGTGTTGCTTTTTCCCAAAACATATAGTTCAATTATTCAGCTTCTAGATGCCTTTAAAGAAATTTTAGGAAGAAATTATCAAAATATTTATAAACAGAGAAATGTAAATATTGCGCTAAGTTCTTGAATATTACTGAACAGTCAAGTTATGCCTTTGAGCTTAAAGAAGTCTAAAAAGCTGACAGCATCTTGGTGACAGCAAAACCGAAAAAGTCATCACTTCGTATTTCATTACAGACACAGTAGCATGACTGAACTTGCTCATACATCTAGATTTCCATTATACCAACTCCGTTTTAGGGAGTTGGCAGTGCAATGTGGTCTAACAACATTGAAAGTTGATGTTTCCCGTTGTTGTTCAGCATTTCTGAGGAGTTCAGACAATAGGGCAAAATTTTTTAGTTCCAGGTACAGAATATTTCTGCACTAAAAGAACAGATACATGACAATATATACGAGCCCTAAATAAAGCAAACACCACCACCCCCCTACCTGTAATTTTGCAACAATTTGGTAGAATTCTTCAGAATTATCAACTCTAAATTGAGAAATTGATTTTATGGAGTTGCTTTTAAAAATAAGCTAACCTTTTGCATATTTTTCTTTTTATTTGAGGAATTTAAAAATGTTTAATTGAGAAAAACTCAGTCGATTAGACTCTGCAAGTAAAATTCAGTAGATTATTCCATGCTTAGCATCTATGTACGTGGATATTTTTGTGTTGGGTTTGTGTATACAGTACCAATGAAAATTGTGACATTTATATAGAAATTGGAAAGCTACTGGAGCGAGTCCATAAACTGGAAAGAGCTGCTGTAAATTGCCTTGATTACAACCAAGTGTGATGATCTTAGAAGCATCTGTAGACAGAAAACGCAAGATACTAGAAAAACATTTGACTATGTTTTGCATGATTTCCTTGACCATTATTTCATCCTGTTACTTAGAATATTAACAACCCAAATAACCTGTTATTGGTTATTTGCTAGATCTGTAAACCTTCCTACCCTAGAATCCATGAAATGAATAAGTAGCACAAGTCCAAAACCTTCCCTCCTGCCTGCACATATATGTCACCCTTTGGGAGAAGCCTGTCTGCCTGCACGCACCCTGTGTGCCTTCCTCTAATGCCACTCTTGCATCTCCAAGCTTTCCTCATACTGTAGAGTGTACAAGTAAACTATCCTGAGCAAGAGTTCATAATCAAAACACATATGCTATCATTCCCATGGCCATTTTTTAAAGTTTCAAGTGGTATGTTAAAAAACACACTTCCAAGTACCAACATGCAAAAAAAATCACTGCAGATTCCCATGGGACACAAAAAGTCTGAAACAATCTCTATGTTACATTGTAGACTCTGTTAATTGATGTCCTTTGGCACCGCTTCTTTTTCATACTCAAAGATTATAGTACTATCCCTTCATCATTCCAGTTTTCTGAAAACAGAAGTACCTGTATTCTGGATCATTCCTCTGACTAAGTGTAATTTAAGCTGCAGGGTAAGGTGAAAGTACTTGTTGTAAGTAAATGTTGTTACCGTCTTTTACAAATGAAACAACAAAGTGTTCAACACAACTAAATCAAATTGGCTGCGGAGATGCATTAGAAAACAGGAATTCATTGTCCAATGCCAGGTAAAATTGCATCAAATGCAGCACTTTGCGGAGTAATCAGCCAGTGCTTTCTGATGGCTTTCCACAAAAACATCACAAGGGCAGAAGTCTGTGGATACGAGATCTGCTGTAAGGCCAGTCTGTCTTTCATCTAAGAAGACCTCCAGTAAAGCTCTGTTTATGCTCCCAGACAGTTAGTGATGAATTTAATCACATTTTCCTAAAAGTATCAATGAGAAAGAAGAGTTTTGTGGTACTAATAGTTATACTCAACTCCAGAAAACACACACTTCAGGTATGTTTCAACCCTGCTTAGGTACATGCTTAAGTGCATTCACTTGGGGCTTCCCTCTGATTTCTGCTCAAGTATCAGCGAGACAGGGGCTATATCTAGTGGTGTAGTTCAAGTGCGGGGAAGCTCATTTTTTGATTGAGTAATGACTTACTTGCTAAATTGAAATTTTCCACTGTTATTTTTCTGTATTTCAATAGCTGTTGTCTTGAATAAAGAGGAGAAAGGCACTACTAGAAGCCATTTGCTTACGGAATTCAAATAAGGGGAAAAGTGCTGCATTGGTGCAATTATAGACAAAAATTCTTCCTGAATTTTTCCAAATGTAAGGCCAAGATGTATGTGCAGGCAGAGGTACTGATTTACAGCAAACAAACGGTGAAAATCCTTTACTTGCTGTAAAAAGGGATGTTTAGATTTCTCTTGGGAATATTTTCTGCATACAGCTACACTCTGCTTACAGAAACTGAAAAAAACCCCACTATTTTACCATATAGGCGAAGTGACCTGCTCTGTAGTCCTCACGTATAAAATTTTCATTTTTCTGAACAGAGAGAAAGAAGGAATTTCTGGTGGGAAGTGGCACTTACTGAACTCTCCGTGCAGTCAAGCATATAACAGATTTTAATACAAATTTTTGCATAGGGTGCAAATACAGGTTGTGGAATCTTATAAATGTCTACGAGTCATGTTCCAGTTGTGCCATTTTTGCTTCAGACTTGTGCTTCATTACAACTGCTTTACGAAAACTTACCTTCCCATGCTCTGCTTTGCAGCCAACCTCACATGAAGGGTGTTCCACAGGCTCTACTTGTGTCACATTCACATGAGTGTTTGGACACTCACTATCCAATCTAAAATGATGCCCATGGTAATTTCTTTAGTAAACATAGTGCATTTTTGTCACTTAGGAATAGTTTCTAATAGATTTTAACCTCTTTGTTCAAAACCAACAGTATTTATAATACAGAAAGGAATTAGTAGTAGCCATAGCTTTGCATATTTGCTGATGCCAAGATTGTATTATTGTTTTATGTGAAATATAAATTAATCACTTGCCTCGTCTTATTGAGATCCTTTACTCCCTTCTCCTCAGTAAATTACAGCCTATGATATCTAATTCTTTCAAATACTTGCTCCGTGTGACTTAAGAAACAGACTAGCCTAAACCATTGCTTTGAGGACATTGCTCCATTTTTTTTCTTTTGATATTAGATATGCTCATTCAAGGGAAGATGAAAAATAAATAGCAAAGTTGAATCTGTGTAGGAAATACCAATCCCGTGTTTAATTCTGCTCTGTTGTTGGCTGATAAATTTTTACTTCCAGCACAACACACCCATACTCTGAAAATCAAAAACATTCCAGCTTTAAGCGTGTGAGGAGATTTCTATCATCTGGACAGTTTTTACAAAAAGGGAAATAGATTAACAGTGTATAGATAATTTATTATAAACACTGCCAAGATGGTGTGTTGTCTCATGTGAGGAAGGGCTGGTCTAAAGAAGGTAAGGATCGTATGAATACAATCTCCATATTACTGAGGTTGGTTTAAAAATGTATAGGTACACGAGTGTGAACAGCTCACTGAATTGTAGTATTAAAGACCTGCAAAAATCATCATAGATTGGCATGGCATGACAGGAATCTACTTCTTCTGTTTATACCTCTGATTTTGCCAATAATGTATGGCCAAACAACCTACTTTTTTTGTCATAGCATTATGTTCTCACTTACATTATTATCTAATTTCCAGATCAGAATATCAAAAGCTCAATCTAAAAGAACTGAATACATTTTTATCTGTCTTCAGGATATTTGCTGCTGTGCACATGGAGGTACCATGGATAAGGTGGGCAGTGGGATTGGCAAGTGGATGGCAGAATGCTGTTGAATTTTGGCATAAACTTACAGATTAATTAGAGCTACTTACCCTAATTATCAAACAAACACCAAGAATATCTAGTGGTAGAACTTATCTCTAAAGTTGCATTTACATTAAAGAGCAGTAAAGTGAAAACAGTTGTGCAGGATGAAACAATCAGCGTTGAGGAACATACTTCCACAATAAATGGGTTTTAGAGATGGGGACATCCTGGACTCGCGTGGACCGAATGCTCATTAGCAATTGGAGTGATTCTTCCAGTGTAGTTTAATCATGACGGAATCCAGTCTGTGTACTCCACCACCACCCTGTAACATGAAGCAAGGCAAGTGGTGATGGTCAGAAAATTAGCTTTGAAAATGCACTCCCGATGCAGTTTTAAAAGCTGCCTTAGAAACATCTGGGAATTCCAGGCATGAGACAAGATTATGAATTTATCAGTGATACAAAACATGTAATTTCCATTTTGCTAGGGATCTATGCTCACTGAGGGCCAGCCGAGCCAGATGAAGTGGGATGGGCTCCTACTTTGTAGGTGCCTCTTATGAGGGGCTATGGAGTCTATCACCAGTTACAGATTCAGAACTCAATTCATAAGAAGTGATTTTAGAAGTTCTAGACAGTAATCATGTTCAATTCTTCTTTATTTTTTGTAATGTAATACACGTTAATTTACTAGCATATTAAATGAAAGGCTGGCAGAAAATAAGGATTTCTGGTTAGAATTATTAGTGCCACTCTAAAGCATCAGCTCTGTCTAGGATCTGTCCCTCAAATCCTTTTCCCAATGGGGATTTAAGTAGATTGCTAAGTATTTGACAGACCTCAGTATCAAGATCAATACTGAATTAGAAGACATAGCTAAGCATAACCGGGGGAAAATAATTAACAAAATTAAGGAGGGTTTTGCTCTATGGGGAACTATTAAAGTTATCTTTATGGGGTCATGTAAATGTAATAAAGATTCTGCCTGCACCACAATTTAATTCTATATCAGAAATAGTCCCTGTAGATGTACCAAAAGATTATTTTACTAAAATTAAGTGTGCATCCCCTTCTGGACTAAAGGTAAGGGGAAGAAAACCTTAAAAGTAGAAAGTTGTGAATTTTGCACAACACAGATTTAAAGCTGCCTAAAGTCCATCTTTATCAATGGTATTCAGATGGTTCAGGTGCCACAGTTCACCCAAAGGGTTATCCTACTCTATGAGAAAAGGAGAAGATAATGATATAGGTGTGGTCTAGGATGGTACACTTACTGTCCATGACATAATTTAACCCAGTAGTTTTTGTATTTTAAGAATAATTAAAATGGTAGAAAATTATCTGTTAGAAAAATCCCAAATAACACATACATCCCTGTAAGTATTTGGATTAATTCCAATTTAAGAAACAGAAAGCAGACATGTTTTTAATTTGCCTTGTTACAGAAAAGAATTCAGATTGTAGAGTGTGATGTTTTAATATATCTTTTAGAGATGTGTGCAGCAAACCTGAATTGTTCATTACTGATTTAAATTTTTCTATCTAAATTCTAGCATGCAGCTCTCTGAGGATCTGTTGTTCTTTTTTGCCTCTTCCTTTTCATTAGCGCTTTTCCAATTACACTAAAAACAATTTAATCAGATCAGAAGTTCTCTTAAAATAATGTCAGTCCTTTTCTTAACTCAAAAACAAGACTCTCACGAGAGAATATAAAACTGAATCAATTTTGTTCCATCAACGCCACGTGGATGGTGACCTTCATCTTGGCTCACAGCCTCCTCTGTGATTGAAAGCATCCATTGAATATCTGAGGTTTGATCATTACTGGAAAGATGATGGTGCTGTCTAAGCTGGGAGACCTGAGGACACTTCGTGGATTTGCGCTCTGACTAGATCACATGTCTATGTCACCACTGCCCCCTGTGCTTTCTTTTTATGAGAGCCCACGGTGTAAGTGCAGGGAAGCCACAGCATGCTGCCAGAGTATGCTTTCTGGCATCTGTTGTGTCTCTCTTGCTTAGTTTCTGGTTCTTGGAATTTTTAACCCAGTGTGAGAAAATGATCTTTGCCATTTCATCAAAATGTCCCTCTACTGAGTGTCAGGTCAGCATAAAATGTTATGTGAGACTTTTTGGCCTCATTTGATAACGTTCATCTGTGGGATCAATCCCTGAGGGCACAAAGAGCTTTCTTGCTTGAATAAGGTTTAAAGGATTGGACCTCTAGTCTCTACAGTGAACTAGTGTTGCAATAAATACTAGTACTTAGCAAGTACACATAATAAATAATGATTAAACCTCCTTCTAGTCACTTCTCTTCAGGGCTGACAATGTTCAGCTACTACAATTTGTCCTTTGTTTCTAAACTAGCACTGCTTTCCAATGTTTTAAGTAAATGTCATTTCAAACTAGGAGACAAGCACTGCAGTTCTTATAACATCACTATCAGTCTAGGCCAGGGTCCCCTCTCCATAGCAGCATCTGCTTCAGAAGGTAATATGAACTGCAGGAAGATGTAGGATTATGTGTCTCACATGAAAGTCGTTTGTGGATTAACTCTTGGTGTCTGGAGACTAGCTTAATCCTCAAAGCTCAACCTTCACGTCTCTTCCAAAACTCTTTGGTGTTAACACATAACATCGAGTTTTTCATGGCAAAGGCTAACTTTTCCTCTGATACTGCTGTTCTTGCTTTCACTGATACCCAATGACTTTTACTGTTTAGCTAATTGCCAGGTGAAGACAAACCTTTAAACATTTTGAATCTGCTGTTCTCTCATTTCACTGTCCTCTAGCACTTGTCTTGTAAGACAGAAAGTGTCTTCTAGAGACTTCTTGTTATTTTAAACATTTTTATCACATCCTCAATTATTGGCGTCCTTTTTCAAAGAAAACAAATCCAAATCCCTTAAGCCTTTCTCTGCTTGTGAGTTTTTCCATGCCTCTTTCTCCATTCTCTTCTAATGACTTTCATTCTTGAGGTCTTCTGGGAACATTCCAATACTGCATATTGATCCTATATACAACCTACCTCACTTTTCTGTTGTTTGGACATAAGATTGGACTTTAGCAGAGGCAAGTGGTGAGATTCAGCTGTAGCCGATCCTACCTTCAGTGTGGTGAAGACTTCAGTGTGTGCTCAGCCTGGCACACTGCCACATCCCAGCACAGTGGTATTACCTGGCTGAGGCTGGGCGGAAAAATCAGCTGCTGTGGTCCCTGATCCAGTCTTCTGTATCCCAGGTGCTGCCTGTATATTAGGCTGTTTGCATATGAGTTGTCCTTTTAACATTACAGATACAACAACATGGACAGGTGGAGCTCGATGGGGAGTACTCTGAGTTATCTTCTGCTCTTTTGTCTGGTGCAGTACAGACATAGCCTAATTCTGCAAACATCATTTTTAGATTCAGTGAGCAGAACTGAGCACAGTATTCCAGAGTAAGTAAAGTATTTATAACATCATAAAATACAATGACATTTTCTTTTCTGCCTTATTATCATCCAATTTCAGATACATCTAAACACCTTGTCTGCTTTGGTCAAGCACAGCCATTTTTTAGTTTAGAACTTCGCTGAGTTACATACAAGGATGCTTCCTCCTTATACTTTCATGTTTTATTTCATCAACATTCATGTTGCTTATTTAGTTTTTTCAGATTGTTCTGAGATTTTCATAGTCTTTTTGAGACTTTCATGTCTGAATAGCTTTCATGACCACAGAAAGTTAATGTCAATATGTTGTTCATTAATAAAACTGCATGTAATCAAAGTGAGGCACTCAAAGACTTTGGGACTAAACTATGATTTTGAAGGACTCTGAATAAACTTAGTGAGAACACTTTCTCTTCTCCTCAGCACAATTAATTGAAAACATGTTATAGGAAAAACTATTTCAGAATTGCTTTTCTGGGAATCATGGTGATGTGTGATCTTGTTGAGCAGTTATTTTCTGAATGACTATTAGGAAACAAGCATTAATGCGGCCGAGAAAATTTTTACTGTCTTCAGTGAGCCTCAGCTGGACCAGCGGCCATGTAACCTGCCGCGGTCTCAGTATGTGTACACGGTGTTGAGACTTCACTTGCTATTTCTTCCTGCAACTGCCCTTGTTAAACTGAAGGGTTTATTTCCAGAGCTCAGGAGTGCTATTTGCAACATCTCCCCGTGGCTGCCTGCTTTATGCTATCCAATATTCAGTTAAAAAGTGACAGGCTCATAGATAGCTAGCTATCCTTAATAGCTTCCTACTCACTCATGAGCCATGAAAAATGTGAAAGAGGATTTGGATGGGTAGATGCCCCATCCCTGGAAACATGCAAGGTCGGGTTGGACGTGGCTTTGAGCAACCTGACCTAGTGGAAGATGTCCCTGCTTATTGCAGGGGGCTTGAATTAGATAACCTATAAAGGTCCCTTCCAAACCAAACCATTCTATGATTCTGCGATTCTATGACATTGCAGGTCCACTGGATCAGCACTGACTTACCTGAGAAATTACTGCTCAGATAACAGGCAGCCCTCTGTTTGGGCACTTCCTTCCATCCTGTGCTTTATACTTACTATTTGGGCTGCTAATTTCTTTACAAACTTGCTTCTACGGTCATTGATATTTTTGCAAATTGTTTGATAAAAACAAACAGAAACCCAAAATTAATACCTGTGGCATTAAGCTCCTTTTGCGTTACTATAATTAGTAACAAAAGCAATTCAGCAATAATCAAATAGACTGTTCATGCTTAAATCCCATTCTTCTAAGTTAGATTGTGAATTTCATCATCTGCAAAAATCTATGCCAAAATCTGTCACCTGGGTGTTTGTAATTTGAGGACTCAGAGCTGTGCAGACTTCTGCATGAGGAGGCAAACCCACCTACTTGTAAAGGGAAAACACACTCTAAAAAATCCTCCTGGTCTGCAGTGATGCAATTTTGGGACATGGTAACACAAGAAATATAAATGATACTGGAGCCTTTCATTCCAGACACTCTGTCTCCCTAATGATACATCAGAGTATTTTCATCTAAACTCTCCTGCTAAATCATTGGTAGTATTGGCTAGATATTGATGATAAATGTATCATATTGATAGCTAAATATTGGTAGCTAAATGTATCATAATGCATCATTGTAACATCTCCAATATCTGCTGATAAATGGCTTCAATCTCTTGCTACAACAGCAATTTATGAAAGAATATCATATAAACTTCAAGATAAACTCCCACGATTTGAAGAGATTGCCTCTTTTTACACTTTATAAATAGAAGCAAAGATTGTACATCTCCTCCAATATATGTGTTGAAATGGTCTAGTCTAATTCCCAAAAGGACAAGTACAGAGTTCCAAGGGGAGCTCTTTGCTGGTCTAAATTGTCATAACTCCAGATGAGCTATGGCAATTTACTCCAAAGAAGGATCTGTCCCCAGGAGCCTGCCTTCTGGCACGTCTCCACCTCTGAAGCTTTACAAAAGTTATTTCTTTTTTCTCCCTTTTTGCAAGGAACCATCAACTAAAGACACCTAGCTGCTTGGGGATCCTCAAAATGGAACGGATTAAGAATGCTATATTTTTAAAAGAAATTATTTTAGCGATTTGTAGTAGGTGTCTCCCCTCTTTCAAAGTCTTTCCAAAGGGGCATAATATTAGTTTGTAATCATAAAAAGTCTTAAAACATTTTTTCTGTTGTAGGAAGCTTTTATGAGCTGGATCTGATCACTGATCTCATTCCCCTTTTGGCTGAACTTGCACTCATTAACATCTTGCCCTGTGTGGGTGTAGAGGTAAAAAATTCCAAACTGATTGCTGTCAAAATATTTTCAAAACATTTCAATAGCCATTTTCCACAAAACAGAGGTGACAAAGGCAAAACAGGTGACAGTAAGGCACATAGTTTATATAATTGCTCACATTTCCACCTATGAGTAGTTAATTTAGTATCTCCAAGTTGTACTTGTAAAACCTTTATGTATCACCATTATTTATTTCCGGTATGGAATAAATGTACACATGCATTTCATTTAATCAAGGCAGTGTACAGGCAGGAACTAGCTGACAAAGTGTTCCTCATGATCTTTTAATGCATCTTTTCCCTTTCCTATGTTGCCTTCAAATGCCATCTCCTCTTGTGTTCTGTCAAACTGTTGCAAGCATGAAAATAATAAATAATACGTACTTTGTATTCCAGCAATTTTATACAAGTGCTCTTAACATATAAACTCTCCAGCGAGACAAGGGAGAGAAAATTTGAGTTGTAGCTCTCTTATCTTAAAGTGAGTGAGAAACCATTACATTCCATTTGTGCCACATCCCACAGGCGGTGCCTGGGAGTTGAGGGAGAGAAGATCTTCCCTCAGTACATAGAGCACTGGCATATCATCAGTAACTCTAGTTCTTGAAGCAGAAACTCCCAAAAGCCCACAAGGAAGCCCTCAGGGAGGTACAGGTCCATTTGTTTCCCTGAGCCAGTTCATCTCACATCCCAGCACCGCTATGGTGATGTGGACTAACCCCAACTTGAGCACAGTGGAAGTCAGGGGTAGAGAAACCTGCATGCAAGAAACCTTGGGAAAGGTTGCCAACGCATAAACAGCTCTTCCAAGGAGAAGAGGAACTTGTTTTCATCATGCTGGAGGCTGCTGGGCAGTGAAGAGGACTTGCAGCTTAAGCTTTGACCTGCCCTGTGTTTGTGTGCCGGACAGAGTCGGGCCTCCTTCAGATATTTCAGACTCTCAGGAATTTGGCTAGGCCTCCCTGGGCTCTCCTGCCTCCACTTTCAGGGTGATACAACACCAAATTAGCATCAGAATTAATGGAAGGTGCCAAGAATCTAGCAGCTCTTTGATGGCCATGGATACCCTGGCTGTGGAGGACAGCTTTAAGGTCCCTCTTGCTCTTCTGTTAACACAGAGAGAAAGCCAAAAGGGCCTTTATGTGGCCCAGAGGCCCCCATGCGCAGAAGGAATGGGGACTGCTGGAGGACAAGGGGGGCTGTTCAAGGACTTCATAATTAAATTAAAAAAATTAGCAAATGCTAGAGTCAGCCACTGGTTCTAATGAAATGGTTTAGGGTAAAAAACACTCATGCATTTATACATAAAACAAAAGCTAGCATGGAGATCAAGCCAAGCAAACCCTCTCGTATTAAGCTGTATGTTTGTATAGTAAAACTGAGTATATTTCTCAACTCTTGGATGAGGCAGTTCCCCTAATTGCACCTGTTCGATTTTGTTTAGGTTTGGGGTTATTTTTCCTTTCTTTCCAGTTGCTCACAAGACCAATAAATGACTGAGTAACACCATTATTGTAAAACAAGCTGCGCAGCACAAAGCTGTACTTAGTGGAATGATGTCACATTATTGTCTCCATATCATTAAATGTTTACTTTAGGCCTTTTATAACCCTTAGAGGTATAAAGGTTATTCTTCCAGCCTCAAAGAAATGCAGCAGGAGGCAATTTTCCAAGTGGTGCAAAAAACTTATGAACACAAGTCTCGTTATTCACACACTTAATAAGAAAATTTAGCTCCCTGCCTGCTCTTGCCCCTCCCAGCTTTCACAGCAAGATGCAGCGAGGTTAAGAAAACAAAGAGAGAAAACGTTTTGGCCTGAGTGCCAGTGAAAATAAGAGGATATGAATTTTCATCTATTATTCTGCATTATAAATTATAAATCCTCTTAATTACCTGCACATTTTAAGCAAAGCTTTTGCAGATCATAGGGTTAATACATACAAGCTGCACATTGTATATGTCCTTTTCAACTTGGTGGTATGAGATTTGGGCTATGTTCTTCCCTTGTCTAACAGCAGAGTGTTTTGTTTTGTTTTATTTTATTTGCCAGATAGACACAGAGGAGGAATGTGTCGAGGATTCTGAAAATCAAGGAATTAAACTGAAGCACTCAAAGGGTCCAGCTATTACTTGGGACGTGTTACACAGAAATGAAAAAGCTCTGAATACTATGGGTTATTACTGGCGAATGTTACCTGTGATATGCTGGCAACAGAGCTGAAGCATAATCATAAACTCAGAGAACAGGCCACATACATTGTGTCATGTTTGCATTGATTAAGGCACAGAAATCTTCATAGGTCTGGGTCAATAAGCAGGAGAACAAGGTGTAACTTTTCTTGTGATTCTGGAAAGAGGAGATTTAAGAGATTGTGGCTTTATTTCACAGGGCTGTATGTTACAGACCCTTGTTAGTCTTTACCTGCTCATAGTAATTTAAGCTTCTAATTTTAATCAAGATTAAAAAAATGAGAAGAAAACCTTGATTTAAATAGGTGATTATATTTTTACTTTGCATTTGTACTTGGTAATTAACTTGATTCTCACTGACTGGCATAATAATTAACACAAGCTGATTTGCAACCATATTTGCAATGTATATTTGATAGATTTCAATATCTTCTTATTTTATCATATAAATGTACACTGTGAGAATCCTAGAATTATTGCAATTTGTTCAGATGCTTACGTTTTACATCATATATTCTCAGAAAATGGCAAAATACTTTTCTAAGTGTTTATTTTATTTGGGGTTTGTATCAAAATGCATTGGGGTGGAAAATAAAAATCAATTTAAATGCATAAAACTGGTTTAATTAATTGTATTTAACAGTCTTAAACAAACGGCACCACTTTTTTTCCTTATAAAAAGGGAACATATTTAAATCTAGCCAGATTACTAAATGAGCAAAGCGGATATGCGATTTAGTGAACCGAGAGATTATTTCGTGTCTCCAGGAGCTAATACCTAGATGTCTAATATGCAGATAACTGGCTAGTGAGATTATTGGAAGTGCCTATAGGGGCTGGTGCCTCATTTCCCCTGAAGTCAATAGGAGTTAAGCATTTAATCTGTAGGAGGGATTTTGAAACTCCCACTGGTCATCTGTCTCCGTATCCAGGCACCAAAATATCTTCGGAAATCTGACTTCTCACCATTAGACTTTTGTCCATGTTACCTTCTCCGTCTTTTTTTAGTCACAGACTAGAAGAGAAAAAAATCATGCATTTTCAGCCTTTAATCCATTTCTGAATTTTGCATGAGCAATGCTAATTAAATTACAAAAATATTTGCTGTACCTGCCAGTTCAGCTAAAACACGCATCAAAGAAAACAGAGGCTTTCCTGTACAGTAAAACATCTGGAAAAGTGCAAAAGCCACTATTAGCACAGCAGTAAAGGCAGAAAAAATAATGCATTTCTGGATTTGCAGGTATCATCATTATTTTAACAAAGTCCATGCTGACCTTAAAAATGTAGTGTTTTTCTACTCATTCCCCAAGTAGCTTCGTTTGAGCCACAGAGTAGGAGAATATTTCTAATATACTGAAATAATGCAGAGAAAATCTAAGCTTTAATAGAGGTTAACATCTGATTTCAGTATCATTTTTAATGCATTTAATTTGACTAGATTTTTAAATTAAATATGAACATCTATGTTTAGTCTAACTTCTGAGCAGCTCTAGCAACACCCAGCAACAACACTGGGTGCCTAGGCTGCTGGTACAGTCACTGGGGCATTACGTTTCTCTAACTAGAACCCAAGCAGGGCATTGCAGAAAGTACCAGTGTGAAAACCATACCTACCATGTCAAATTTGGCCCACCAGTGCCTGCTCTGATGCACTTTCAGTTGCTTCCTTGTACTCAGGATGCCCTACCAGAATCTCTAACGGATTTAGACAGCTACATCTTTTCTTCAAAAGCCTAAATACATTGGTGCTGCTGCTTCACCCAGTAGGTCAGTGATTCGAGATTTCACCTTGCTTGAATTCCCTCTTCTGCGAAGGAAAGTGTCGTAAGACAGAGTCCATATGACCAGGTAAGTGAGACTTTTTGAGATGGGAGCCCTCCCTAATCCATCTGCTGAGGTTTCACCATTTTGCATACAAATATTTTCCCACAGGAAGGTGACTTAACCATTTGGCTGTATTGTCATTCCTCTTTATCTCTCTGCTTCAATCGTATAGAATTATTATGAAGCAACACTATCAAGAAAAAAAGAGTTTTTTTCATGCCCAATATCTCATGTGCTTCCACCACAGATGGTTTTCTGGCAGGAAAAACTTTACATTGCCCCATCTTCTTCTAAATCCATGGCAGGTTTGGTTAAGGTGTGGAGTAAAACCAACAGAAAATAATCACTCCAAATATGATAAAGGAACAGAAAGCCTTGCTGGGATTTCTAAACTAGTCACAGGTGTGGCATGCTGTGTATGGTCAATGCTGAGGTGTTTCTCTGCTTGCCTAGAGGAATTTTCCCCATAGTCAGTGTTGGAAACATAGTGCCTACAAAATTTAAACATCTCCAGGATTAAGAGAGAGTTGAGTTGGGAGAGGTCACCTTTTTAATTTCAGCATTCGGTGTGGGTTCATCTCATCTAACTTCAAACATTTCCAGACGATGAATTATCCAAACAGTTTAGATAGCCAAGTGATACAACATGAACTGAACTTTAGAGATGTCTGTTTCTCTTCAGTGTAAAAGAAACCTAACAGGCACAGATTAGACTCCTAATCCTGACTCGAATTAATTTAAGGAAGATGAGACTTGCTACTAAAGTCTAGTCCAGGGGTACCTGATAGATATTTCAAGGGCTTAGTTTCCTGTTATGCTCATGTTTTCTGCTGGATTAGGAATGATTGCTCCATGATGTACTTTGAAATCTTTATATATATATCAAAACCAATACATTATATTTCTGAAAAAGGAAAGATTTTCCTTCTTCACTGAAGACTAGAAATATGAAAATCCCATTAAACTGGTTTGATCAGCCTAATTTTAGCAAAATAAGTATTGCTATAATGTTTACAATGTGATATTTTGTTGTAATTATTTCTAGCATCTCCTGCATCTCAATGCCCCATGTGTAAGAGAAAAGTAAACAGACCTCTATCTAACCTTCCTTCCACATAAAAAAACTTCATAGCCTAGGAGCAAGACTTCAGTCTTAAGTTTGTCCTCAACAGGTGGATTTCAGATCCTGCAGCTAAGTCTGCAGTACAAGAGCCTCAGTTGAGGTTCATGCATTTTGACAAGCAGACTTTTAGGGATGGAGGGAGCTGCTGAGACTGTCTGGCCTAAAGATCTGCACAGACTTCATCTGCTAATTTCTACACTGAGCCTTAACTTGCACTTAAGGTAAAGAATATTTCACAGAAAAACATCCAGTCTTAAACATCTCCATCATCCTTACCCATTGGTAGTTTTCCCAGTAGTTAATTTCTCAGTACTTAAAATTTGGCCCCTTAATTTTGTCCAATTTGAGCTTACTGTTGTATCCTACTGCTCATTTTTTTGTAAACCTCCTGCTGTCAGAAATTCCCTCTCTATGTAGATTACAGGCTGACCATATTCATTCTTTTCTTTGCTAACTAAATACTCAGCTTCTTCTGCCTTGCTGTGTGGGGTATGTTTTCCAGGAACTGTATCAATCCCATTGATCTGTTCTGAGCCTCACAAGCTGTTTTCCCATTTTACAGTGTAGAACCAGGTATGTGATTCCAGCCAGACTCTCAGTCTTTTGACATTTCTAGATATTAAGACTCCTACATAATACTGATATGTCAGTATATCAATGGATGATACTTGTTTTCTGTCAGCCATGGTATTATACTGGGCTTGTGGTCAGTAGTTTAGCAATAACAACCCAATAATCCTTTTCCAGGGTTACTGGTTTCCAAGTCACAGTTTTTCACTCTGTAAATCTGACATATTCTTTGCTCCTACATGCATGACCCTGAATTTTCCAGTGTTGAAATTATATATTTTGAATTGGAACTGGAACTCATCTCCAAGCACATGGAAGAGGAGAAGACTATCCGGAGTAGTCAACATGGATTCNCCAGACTCTCAGTCTTTTGACATTTCTAGATATTAAGACTCCTACATAATACTGATATGTCAGTATATCAATGGATGATACTTGTTTTCTGTCAGCCATGGTATTATACTGGGCTTGTGGTCAGTAGTTTAGCAATAACAACCCAATAATCCTTTTCCAGGGTTACTGGTTTCCAAGTCACAGTTTTTCACTCTGTAAATCTGACATATTCTTTGCTCCTACATGCATGACCCTGAATTTTCCAGTGTTGAAATTATATATTTTGAATTAGTTTCTTTCACCCAGCAATCCAGATTGCTTTACAGAACTTATCTGTTCTTGTTACTTACAACACCAACAACATTTGTGCCAGCAACAGGCATTACTAGCAATTATTTTATACTTCCTCACAGGTGATTAATAAATACATCAAACAGCTTAGGCCTGGTGAACAGATTCCTGCAGGAACTCACCAGAAACTCCTATGTTATGATAATTGCCCAAATACAACATACCAAATTCCACACTATTTAAAACTTGCAAACTGATACAGTACAGTGCCAAACTTTAATCACAGCTTAATGTGATTTCGTGCCAGCTACTTTACAGTGTCAAGTTGTACCATGACAGCGTGTTTATCTGTCAATAAAGATTGCTGTCCTATTAAAAGCATACCTTTTTGATATCCCTTAGATCTCTAAATACTGCTTCATCTTCAGGATACAATCTACAGATACTATTTTCCTTTTTTAGTGACTCAAGAGAAGCTTTCAGAACATCACATGCGGCACCATAAGGGATATTAGCATGATCTGCCTTTTTGGTGCCAGCTACTTTGCAGTCCTCCACCTTTGTGTGCTACCAGCATGTTCCTGTCTGCTAAGCACTGGCAAAGATTGTTTCTTCATTGGAGAATATTGTCCTGAATGTTCAGTCTCTGGTAAGAAATGCAGTTTTCAGCTGTGGCCAAAAAAGGAGGAATTGCCATTGCTGGTATTTAAACTTTGCACTGAAGCATGTGATCAGTCAAACCCACACAGATGTCAGTTGATGTCTGTGAGTTTCATGGTTTTGCTTTGTATTGTACGACAGAAAGGATCCAATTAAAAATAAAGTTAATAACTTAGCAATCAAGCAGGCATTGAGGACTGATTTCAAGACATTTATATAAAAAGTCTTTAAAAATCACGAATCTTTCTAATGACTTTGGGAGACATAAATAAGAAAATGTGTAAGTATATATAAATATATAAAATCTACCTCTTTTTTTCCAAAGAGATTGGTCACATGCAGCTTTATCCTGTGAGTTCTTCAGACTTCAGATTTGAATTTGATCTTTCACTGGAGATTTTATTATATCCAGTTATTGTGAAATCAATAATTCATTTTATTTCATTCCAATGAGAATCATTCAAACTGATGTTTTAATTTTAAAATAAACTATCAATTAAACCAGAAAATCTGCCTTCAAGGTAGGATGAAAAAAGAGCAGCCAAAATAAGGTTAGTGATACATTCATAATCAAACCCCTCTCTCTATTGAGAAATAAACACTTACGAGGATTCTCAGTGTGTTTTACAGTCTTAATGGCTGTCAGGTCTCCCTTGATTGACCCTGAATAAAATCTAACTGGGGGTGACAAAAAAATATGTCCATCAACTTTGCTCATGCATTACAACATAAAAATTGACTAGAATCATTGACTACAGGTAGCAATGAGCAAAACTACACAAGATAAATACTCTGGTTTGTGGATACTCATTCACTCCACTTTCATCTGCCACCTTGATTTTTGGATTGGGCATTCATGGATAAAAAGTAGGTGATCTGAAAAAATCGTGTATGTCTTTTAAAAGACAGTATCGTGTTATGGTACTCCCTTCACAGAAATTTATGTTACATGGTGTTAGACCATGGGCTAAGCTTAATGTAACACGATGCATTAAAACCCGCACATCATGATTGTAATGTGTGTCAGAACAATGAATTGTTATATCACATATCTCTTCATTTGTAGATAGGGAACCCATGGAAATCATTCGCAAAGGGATATATTCTCCTTTTGATGCACGCACATAAATCCCTTTTTCTCTCACTACCTCCAGCCCTTCACCTAATGGTTGGTCTGAGCTAGGAAAAACTGCTTTTAAAAAAACCCTCGAGTTAGCTAAAAAGGTTTGAATTGTAGTTTAACATTTATTATAGGCACAGTTTAACCCTCAAAACTGTATGAGAAGGCTGTTTTGTAACCTGCGCTCTTCAGTAGTGTAATATTTGAGGAATCACCATTGCTTCCTTCTCTACCCAGGCTAAATTGTACTGTCACTATAACTTTGCTGAAGATGAGTAGGTTTCCTTCTGATTTTATACCACCACATCCCAGTGGGCTGCTTCCTTTTCACAGAAGCATAGATGAAATCAGAATCCGTCCTGGCGGTGTCTGGAGAAAGTAAAAAGGCAGAAATGTGAATGGACTTCGCCTCTGATTCTTACCAGATTCTGCCTGGTGTCTCCTTCCTCCTTCACCTCCTTCACAACATAACAGAGCCTTTCCTGTAACAGGACACATCCCCCACTTGGTTCACTGTGTTCAGTAGGTATCCCACAAACTCTGCAGCAGCAACCCATTTTATCCTTGTCCCATCCAATGCCCTGTGCTACTTGCCTGTATTTGCGGTGTTGAGCAAATCTCTAAACATTTTTGGAGGGATATCTGTGGAAGTAGTTGTTCTTTTCTATAAACAAAAAAAGTTGGTGTTTTAGTAGATCTTTTTGACCAGTGATGATCGCTAGATAAGAAAGTGGGTCAAGAGGTCTACACTACAAGGAATGCTGATGTTGTATTGTGTGCTCACAGCCAGGGAAATTCATTCTTGTGAACTTAAATGGTGCCTAGCTTTGTGCTGTCCCGTTGTACAGAGGTTAATTTTATCTACTGAATATATCAAAAAAGTTAAGGTGACACTACTACTAACTTTTATTCAAAATCTAATCTTATTTATGTAGTACCCTTTAGGGAGGCTGAATGAAATTTGCTTTTCCTACAAAAAAGATGAAATTTGAAGACAATAATTTCCACATTTGTTTTATCATAAATTAAAAAGAAATCATATTCAAACTGCACAGATGGTTTTGATGGATAAACAAAATACTATAAAATCTCATTGAACATTTACTTATTAAAGTAATGGTCTCAGTCCTCAGGTGAAGCAAATGTACATTTGGCATGGCTATCGCCATGGATTTTTCAAGCTGTCTAAACCAACTGGTAATGGATGAGATGATGGAGACTGCCACTGTGGTTTAGTGAACTTTAGTGGTGATGGCGCCTCCTTCTGCAAGGTATGCTCCGACCTCAGCAGCATAGCAGGAAGCTGAATAGTACCTCTAACTTGAACTATATCAGCCGACAAACATGTTGGCTCAATAGTTCAAATGAACTAGTGGTATAACACAAAACACCATACTGCAACAGTCCTGTTATTTCAGAAACTCCCTTACTAAAGCCAAGGGCATGAATTTAAAAGGGAGGAAGTGATATGATGAGAACACAGGATTAATGAGGCTTACTATTTGCACAGTTTAGAAGATGTGTGTTTCTTAAGGGTAGCCTTTGATTGAGAGACTTGTTAACTGGGAATTGCTAATACCAGAGGGACGTGTAGCATATTGCAATGCTTCTGAGCCTGTCTGCACTTTTCTTGTGACAAAGTGTATGTGTGACATTAACTTCTTAAGCTAGTCTTTCACAGAGAATGTTATGAGTTGTAGGAAGTGCTTTGCAGCCTAGTGTGCTCCCTTGCATGTGAATTGAGTGCACTGTGAACATTTCAGATTAAACATATGTTACATAGTTGTTTATCTGTGCAGAGATCTGAGCTCATCAGGTTGATTAGCTGCTTTCAGCCCTTCGTTCTTAAGTGAAATGGAAATGAGCAGTAATCACTACATGTGCTGTTATTCAGAAGAAATATATAAGACTTAGCGGGATTTTTAGATAGAAGGCATAGTGCGTTGACAGTGACAATTACACCTGCTCAAGTAAATTTGTGCGAAACATGTAATAAATTGCCTTGAAAACATTCCTTATGCGGAGCCAAATGCAAGCTGAGCTGACCAGATGACACTGGCCAGAGGAGAGGAAGTCATATTCAAAGCAGCTGCAGCTTTACCTGTGAGATACAGGGAAGGAGCAATATAAGAGAATATGCAAAGATATGTGTAAGGGTCTCGCGTACAGAATGACTTGCTCCATATGTCAGCATACCTAGGGCATCAGCAGACTACATTTAGGCACATGCCCCTATGCGACAGTGTGCGCATAATGACTTAGGCCTAATAGATCTTACAAAAAACCTTTAACCAGACGCAACACAAGCAGAATGCTGCCAAAATTCAGTGAAGAATTGCCAGTTTCTGCGCTACCCAAAAGGTATAATAGGATTCACAATCTTCATAGTGGAGTGTATTCAACTCTGGTGTAACGTCACTAATTCACATGGAAACTTATTTATGACTGACTAGGCTAGAAATTGTTCTAAAGGAGTTCTGGAAAAAATAAAACAAAAACCTTTTAATTACAAAAGGAGTATGTGTCCTGGAAAGCATTATACATACTTTCCTGGATATCCAGAGCTTTCAAAATAAAATTACTATTTTTTAAAGTGTTAATTTATAATTTTCAGGTACTAATACAAAGATGTATTAATAATAAAGTAGATTATGTTTTTAGACAGGTTTTATAATATACTTCAGCATCCACTAGTAACACTTTCTTCAAGTTATCGCCATATGTGCTTAAATATGAACTCAGATTTGGTATATTACCGTCTGTTTAGTTACCTGAATTAGCTGTAAGAAAAGAATTGTATTCTACTTCTAAAATACAATAGCTGAGCCTAAACACTGTCAGTGATGCGAGTTAATGTTTCAGGGCTAGAAATAAAACATTTGTAGCACTTGGAAACATGAGTTACTTTTCTTAATATTGCTGCTTCTACCCAATTTTTATTTTAGTACTGTTCTTTGTTGTTGGCCTTTTCACTTATGGGACGACTATGTCAAATACAGAAATGACATCAAAGACTATTTTTGAAAAAATAGTTTATGTGTAGATGCACAATGATAATGCAGCTTTTCTTCCAGTAATCTGTATTTTCAAAGCGTATGTAGTGTAATAGCACTGCATTGAAATTGTTTAGAGAACAGCTTCAGCCCCAGCATGACTTGATACAGCTTCCTAAAGCCAGATTAGTAAGATCTGAGTTTCTGTTGAAGTAAGGGGCTGCACTTTCTCTTGTGCTTGCCAGAATGCTGCTCTCCTTCCTCCTCGTCCTGCACAGGTAATGGTAGGTTTGCATATCAAGTACATCGTACATCTGTAAACTTGTCTCCAAGTCATAGTCATTCACACAGTTATGCAGGCTGTCAGTTTTGAGACCTGCGTCTCCCTGCAGAGACAACCTGCAGAGCTAAGGCTGTGTTTGGTCTTGCCCAGCCCACAGGTCCCCAGGGAGGCTTGCGGGGCTCTGTAACAGAGGTCACATTTGTCCTCCTCTGCAGATAACAACTCCGTGAACACCAGTAATTTTGGCTCTCCCTATGCCACGTTTGAACGGGGCATGATGGTTCCAGCCCTGCTCCCACCACTACTGGCTAATGACCTGTAACTGGCACGTCACCAAAAGCAACATGACATCCTCCCTTGCAGCCAGCTTTTCTCGAGAGGTATCGGTCACTGGCAGTGTTGAGAATCAGGGCAAGCAAACAAGGATGTGGGAAAAAAAACAGTCCCTGCAGGCCTCCCTGAACTGTACTCCTCTGAAACTATATTTATCTTTCTTATTTACTCATTGAAGATTTTTTTTGTTTAAATGCTCATTCAGGAAAAGTTCGTTCAAACACAGACCCAAAGAATTTGGACCTTAAATAATTAGCCTCAACTAAGTGTAATCATGAAGGAAAACAGCCCGTGAACCTAGGACTGAGCTGCCAGTGCTAATATTGCCTCTTTGTTTGTTTCTACCAGTCACCCAACACAGAGGGGACAGAGTGGTTCTTTTAGAGATCCTTGGCAGAATTACGATGGCACTAAGTTATTACAATTAAAACTTTCTTAACAGGATTTTATGATTAGTATAGCACAGAGTTTATTATTAGAATGGCACAAGATTTCTACAAGCAGAATCAGTGTAGTACAATTTATAAACAGCATAATACAGAATTTTGTAAAACAACTTATAATTTCTAATCACCTGGACCCTCTGCAGATGGAGCTGGATCTTAATGCACGGTTTGCTGTATCAACATAACAATCATAATCTGGACTCAAAAATCGTATAAAATAATACAAGCTACTCCCTCAGTCCTTGGAGGAAGCAGACGATAGTGGAGCTGTCCCTGGCCATTGAGGGGTCCCAGTCTCAGCAGCAGTTCTGGTCCAGGTTCCCCCTTAGGACTAGTAACTGCTTGGTTTTATGGACGGTGCTTCCCTGTTCTGTGGTGGGGTCACCAACACCAGCTTGGCCAGATGCCTTGGACCTTCGAGGCCGGCAAGGAGGGAGTAAGGCTGGGTGCACAGAAACCTGAAGCCAGGTGGGAGGGGGAGAAGAAATCTGCTTGGTTTATCTGCTTGGTTTGTCTGCTTGGTGCGCCGGACCGTCAGGGCCTGATAAAGAGGGGAAAGCGAGTGACTAGGGGACCCGCTCGGTGCCGGGGAATGGCTGCGTGCCTTACAAAACGGCGTCAGTCACGCTAACCACATTACCAGGGGTCGGGAGCAGGGGGTACCGGTCACAGCACCACCCCCCACCCTGACACCATCACGGTGTCAGTCACACTACCTCAGAACAACCCCTACCACTGTATCTGAGGGCGGATTCGCGCTTTTTCTCCGCGTGTGCTTGTGAACAAACGCTGAAAGCCACTTGGCGGCTCGAGGGGCGCAGCAGCCCCGCGTAGGCCCCTCCGCGCCCGCCGAGCCCGCCGAGGCCGCCCACTCCCGGCGCGGCCCCGCTGGTCGCTATGGGGACCAGCACCACCCCCGCAGTCCGGACGCCTCCACTGCGAGGGGCGGGGAGGGGGGCAGCCCTCCGTCACGGTGGTGCCGCCCAGGCTGGCGGCTGGGCGCATGCGCGGGGTCGGCCTGATCAGTCACTGCGCTGCGCCGTCCCCTCCGAACCCTGCGCACCTGCGCCGCTGGGGCCCAGTCCACGCCGCTCCGCCGCCAGCCCCGTCATGGCCGACCCGCGCTTGCGGCAGATCAAGATCAAGACCGGCGTCGTCAGGCGGTGAGTGCCCGTGGGACGGGG
>VZSC01018597.1:140227-147727 GCA_013398225.1 Steatornis caripensis
GGGGCTTCGTGCGTGGCCCGCCGTGCTTGCAGCGGGATTGGGGCGTTGGTGGCCGTGTTTTTGCGCTGGGTGGGGCTGCCGGGGTGTGCTGGAGGGCGGCTGGGGCACAGGGTCTGCCATGGCTGCCGGCTTCTTCGCCGCGCACACCGTCGTCAGGAGCAGGCCTTTCTTCCCCGGGACGGCAATTAAACGGGATTTTGTTCTGCTTCGTGAGTGATTTTAAGAGCCAAGGGGAGTCATGCTGCGCTGTCAGTGCACAGGGCAGGCTCGCCGGATACCTGGCGCAAGGCACAAAGTCTTACCTCTTTTACCAGAGCAACTGTTGAATGGCTTATTTCTGATTTGAAAGGTCACACTGCGAAACCAATGTTACATTCCTCACCTGAGCTTCGGTTTTGCCTAATTTTAATGCAGTCTTAATTTTTAAGAGAAGTTGCGCTTTATCTGCCTGAATCCCTCTTATTATGACTGTAAACGCAAGGCTTTGGTGTTGAATATTTGGTCATGGTGGGATTTATTAAGGCTAAACCCTGCAAAGTCTGCGCTGGCTGAGGCAGAGATAGGAATTAGTATGTGTGCCAGATTAAGATATTAAGTAGTCCAGTTTTGTACAATTGGCTTTGTATTATGACTTACCCAATTTCAATTAGTAAAAGACTAACAGTAAGATGAGCATGCTAATATCTGATTAGCTTTGAAACGTTGAAGACTTGAAAAGGAAAATGGATACAGATTGATGTTTATGCTAGATAAACGCATTTTGGAGTTCCTAGGCTCCAAATGGGGAGTAATTCTCAGGTACTGCCATAAGCAAGAAATTGATTATATGATTGTAAGACCCTGATTCCTGTCACTATGCAGGGCGTGCAAATCATGAATCTGTGTGTTATTTTGAAGCTAGAAAGCTTTAGTCTTATTGAGTGGTTTGATTGCCTTTTGCTTTGAGTCCCTTTCATGACCTGTGTTATGGTTACTGGCTTTGCTGGACAGGAACGTTGTAAACGTCCTCTGCATTTTTAAGTGCATGGTAGTGTTCTGCCAGTTTTTATAGGTGACACGGTTTAAAGCTGGGCTGGCTATTAAACAAACGACAGATGCTCTTTGTTAACTCCCTCCCTCCCCAAAATGCAGGGGGGAAGAGAAAAGGGAAAGAGATTTACGGGTTGGAAAAGTTAAACAGCTTTAATCTGACTACAATAATAATGTATAATAATAATAGGAAGAAATAATAATGAAATACATACAAATATGTACAAAACCGATATCGAGCTCCCCCTGATCATGTATAGTCACCCGGATGCTGCGGGGCATGCACCAGGAAAGTCCCAGACTACCCAGCAGCAGGCAGGAGCTGGATTCAGGAATGCACAGATCAGGATCGAAGGCAGAAGAATCGAACAGAGTCCTCCTNGTTGATGTTCCAGCGCTAACTACAAACACCGAGCCTGATCACTGCTAGAAGCAGCTCCTGTCTGGACAAACATGCAGTTAATTTCAGAGAGTGCAGCTTCTCAGAAGAGACTTAACTAAAAAGCAAAGTTACTAAAAGAAAATTGGTTCTGTCGTGGCCCCAACCAGGGCAATAGGCAAAATTATTCTGAGGCCTGGGGAAACTAAAATGACTGAGGTTAACATTTTTTTTTCAGTCTGTGTATTCTTACTGTTAGCTAAGAGAACAACTTACTTGTCTAGAGACTTTTGAGAAAGCTATTGTATCTAATAAGACACAGTTTTACTTTTGTAGAATTTGTAATATGTAGAAGTTTCACTACTGGCTTATTGCTACTGTTTTATAGTTTTACTAAGAGATCTGTGTGGTAAAACTGAATAGCATTTCTAGTGACCATTGCTTAATGATAAATGATTACAAAAGTTACCTGAACAACCTTCTTCCTCATGTTTGTAGACTGGGAAGCACCGAAGGGAAAGTCTTTACTGGGCAATGAACAACTGTTGAGACCCCAGCAGAGTTGGTGCAGGCCTGCATGTTCACGTAGTGAATGCTGTGCCGTGCAGCTACATCCCCTTCGACCTGGAAGTGGTCTAATGATGGTTATGCAGATAACTTCATGTGGAGCTAGCTTAGTGTCTGTATGCCACTGTCTGTAGTGCTTCTAGCTCTGAGATTAGCTGGCATGTTCTTTTTCTCCGTTTCTCTGCTTCTGCACTTTAAGTGGGTCTGAGAGAGCTGAGAACGAGAGATTAAAATTTAGTAGGTTTGTTGTCCTGTGTGAGCAATTTCTTTACTGCTTAGTGTGGCTCTGCTGTTTGTTCACTTGATTTATGGAAATCTATGGATGCTGGTTTCGGTTTTGTTACAAGATTGTTGCATCCAAGTTACAGAGTAGGTTGCTTAAATTCCTACTGGATATTAGAGTAGTTACAGTGATAGTAAGTTCAAATTATATACAGTCAAAATTAGCATACACAAAGTTTCTAATATTTCTACTTTGTTTCTAGTAGCACCCTTTCCCTGATGTTACAGGCACCCTGTTGAGTCGTAAGCCACTGGCTCAGTTTGGTAGCGGGGAGGGGATTAATTCAAGCATCTCAAATCCTTCATTGAGAGGAATATTATGTTGATTGTTTTGTACTTCTCAGAGTCTGCATTTAGACATGTGTATAAAAAATCCACATCTTAATTTTTCTTCGTTGCTTTGCACTCCACGTTTTATCTGAATTTACAGCAAATGATGTGTTTTACATGTCTTGAATAGGTTATTTTTGTTATCCTAAAACTGATTGTAGCCATCTCTGAGTTGCATTCCTTTGACCAGTATTTGACAATTGGTGAGTTGTTTACAGCACTGGGGCATCTCGGCATCTTCCTGTGCCGGTGTTTTCAAGGGCTCTGCTATCATCCCGTGCTCCTGCTCTCATTAGATTTGATCTGTGAGCCTAATACAAATCCTGTAGCCTCTCAAAAACTGTGCTTAGTAAGTTAGAGTATGTTTCAGGGGTATTGTATAGGTGGGCATTCTTTGAGCTGAAACAATTGCCGCTTGTGACAGTAGGAGACCTGGTGTTTGTCCATGATGAATTAAGCTAATCTAACTGAGGGGCTGTGTTACAGTCTCCTCCTTTGTGCCCTGCACAAGGACTTAGATGGCCACCCATCTGTATGTTTCAGGGAGCTGATCCACAGATAAATAACCAGGACTAAAACATAAGTTACTTTGAAGGATGACCAGCTCACCACACAACTGTATACGTTTCAGGGCTAGTACAAAGAATGAGATGAAAACATTTGGAAATTGTACAAACTCAGTTGACAGGATTCAGATTTGCTTTTGGAGAATGGCTGTGTGAATAAGCAGGTAAACTTAGCTTGTGTTTTTGTGGTAACAATATATACAACTACAGTTACGCTATAGCAGCTGGCATACTGTAAGTGAAGGTAGCTTTAAAAAAAAAAAGGGAGAGAAAAGGAATGTTATCTTACACTCCCTGCAGGGGAGATCAAACCACAGCCACTCCCAGTTCAATGACAGTTGCACACAGATACAAGAAGGGGTATGGCTTCCTTCTCCAACTAGAAGCATAGTTATGACTCTACTACAGTGGGCATGCATGTGACTTCGATCAACTTGGGAACATTAACATTGCCCTCCTATTTTCGACTACAACAATTGCATAGGTATTTATTCCTGGTGTGTGAGAAGTGTATTAAACATGCCATAAAGTGACTGACTTAACACTTCAATTAGTTTTCCTTATTTTTTTCTGTGTTTGCAGTTTAGAAAAGTACATTGAATTTAGCCAGTAATACTGATTTTCAAGCACGTTCAATGCTCGTTTATAGGAATATATAAAAAAAGTTAAGGATCAAGAACCATTAGGATGTATTGAACTTTTTCAACATTTCATTTGTCTTTTTTTAATCATCTGCTGTGGCACATTCTTTTCTCTTATTGGTTAACTAATAGCTCATCGCTTTTTTTCAAACTAAGAACAACACAGCTCTTATGCTTTGGGACTGTTTTTTTAGCAGTATGTCGTAAATTCTTTGTGTACCCCTCTCGAGAGAGTATGTTGTAGGTCATGGGTACATAGCTATGTATCAGTGAAAGAAATTTAAACTAGGAATGGGGAGAACCTTTCACTTTTTTGACAAATCCGATAGCCAGGCTCTTGGTGATTGCATATTTTCATTAGCTTGTCATTCAGAAAAGTAGATTTGATGAGCATGAATAATAATGTTTTCTGTATTTGTGGCTTATGTCTTAACAAGCAATACTTCTGATTTAATAATTTCTAAACAGTCTTACTGTCAGTAAATCCAAACTCAGACAACCTGCTGGATAGTGAGGGAATTGGTTACAAAAACTTTTTAAAATACCTTATTCTCACTTCAGATTAGCAATGATTTTATAAACTACTGTAAACAAAGTAAGTTGGGTCATGTGAAAATAGCACTGACATTTGCCCATAGTTTCTATCTGACTAAGTGGAAGTGACACCAGTAGATTAGAATGAGACTAACACAATTCACATTGCAGTTGTGTTAGTTTAACTTTAACAATCTTTTAACACTCTTGTTTAAATGTGGCTGACATACCATAATTACGAATCTACAAGCCTTGATTATAGAATTTTACATCATGAACCTATGGGGAGAGTGTATTGATTTTTGTGAAGCAGCTCTTTTTTAAAACCACCTTTCTAAAACTATGGAATCTTCCCAAGATCGTTCTTTTGCCTGTCACACTGGTGTTGATACTGCTTTTTCTCTTTGTAAAATATCATATTGCCAAGCAATTTACACTGATTTCCTCCCCCTCCCCACCACCAAGCACAGAAAATTCTGCAAGTTACAGAGAACTGTTGGGCTGTTTTTAAATACAAATGTAAACAATTCTTTTAAATTGAGTTATTTTACTGGTGAGTTCAGCATACACATATGTTGACTCTGTTGCTATTCAAGCACAATTAGTTTATTTTCTTGGTTACTCAAGAAATTTGTTATTTCTGGTGTAATTCACAAATTTTCTGAATCTTCTGTCCACCATATGAATTATGGTTGCTTTCTTGCTTGTTTCCCATTAGCCATAGGCATTAGCTCTGATTCTTAGCATCAATATATTGATAAGAAACTTATGTCTCCTTTCTTTATTCTCAATATAATTAGAATGTATACAACAACTCATTGTTAGTGCAAATAGGACAGGGATATCTTATACAGGTATTGAGGAATGATCTGCAATGCTGCTCAGCTATACTATACAGCATGATAAAGCAACTTAATGTGTGTACACTGCAGATCCAAGAGCTTAGGGATTCAGGAGGGTGAATATATTGCATACACTGTTGGATACAGGCTGACTCTACCCAAATTAAATAACTTTTCTCAGAGTGTAGGAGCATTGTGCCTGTGTTGTCTAGGGCTGTTACCCGCTCAGTCCTGGAGTCTTAAACTTGGGTTCCATGCTACCCAGATGTCATTATTGTCGTCCAAAGCCGTCTTAAGTACGTTCTATAGGCTGCTGTCATCAGGATCAGATATAGGAAGTGCGAGTTGGCCCTGCATTTGAAGGCCACTTTTATCTTGCAGACTTAGTAACTTAGTCTCTGTCCCACATAAACTGCTTTATGTGAACTGCCTAAGAGTGCACCTGCTTATACATAGTGCTGTCGGAGTTACCACCTCTATGGCATACAGAGTCACCAGCCTAGATCATTAGTTGAAAGGTAATTACAAGTTGACTCTTGTTTCCAGAAACAACACTACTTGTTTGAAGGGGTTATACTTCAGAAATACCAAACAGCACCCACATAGATCTTAAAGAGCTATGAGAAGAGCACAGTTGTTTCTGTGAAAATTGCATAGGGTGGTGGTGTTTTGGTTTTTTTAAAATGGTTTTGATTTCATTCAGTTTACCTTTTGAGCAGACTTAAACATTGGTTCCTTTCTAGAAGTATCTCGCAAATTTAAATTAGTAGTGGTTAGATCTTTAAAAGATTGCCTCCTTTGCATTCCTTCCTCCATCCCATTACCTCTTCTAAAAAAAAAAAAAAATCAAAGCCTTTAGTGAAATGCATGATTCTAACACCTCGGGTTTTTTGTTTACAATTATCTTCTGCTCCCTGAGGCAAAACTGTCTTGTGCATGTCCATACTGACCATAGTAATCTATTGATGTCATCTTTTTAATTGGCAAAACTATGTTGCACACCAGGTTTATCACTACAGGTGTCAGTAGTGATGTGACATTGAGGAGGACGTTTTTTTATTTGGGTGAGAGCACACACAAAACCGGCTTTGCAACCTTAAATTCTTTAAGCAGTCTTTCAAAAGTTTGGAAATACAGTAGTTGCAGTTGTTTGGCAGCTAAGTCAGCATAGGTATTTCATTGTCCAGTCAATACATGCTGTCAGCTTTGGATTTTCTGTATACTTAGGCTGAATCCATGGCATATTAACATATACCGTGGTTAATAGTAACTTTAGTTTTGAAGAGATGCGTATCCTTCCAATCTTGAAGGTATTCTGTAGCAAAATTGGGAAATTCCCTCTTGTTGTCTTCTGACCTCCACTGGCTTGCTCAGTCTAGCCAGGGAAGTGTTTCTTGTGTTGATTTTCTAATGCTGGAGAGCAGTCTTTGTTTGGTCGCTTAAGCACGTAGATGTCATTCTAGCTCACATAGAACTTGATTTGTTGGCAATTGCTGGGAGTTGGGGGAAGCATGTAAAGAGTAGTAGTCGAAGCTTGCTCTGTTCTTGTACCATTTTGATTCTAGGCATCCACTAATGGTTCCTGCCTGTGACTGTGGCTCAGGAAGGTGGAATTTTTGTCTACGTGGTACAGAGGATGTTAATTTCATTATGTATTTGAAAAAAAAAAAGTTGTCTACTTTTTTTCATCTGTCAACCTTCAGATAAACTGTGTGTCCTTTCTGTGATCAGAGGGGTAGATCTGCTTGCTACTGCTAATGATGCAACTACAGGAGATGATGCTAGTGTTGATGTATAAGGACCAGGGTAGGAACATGTACCTTTGAGGAGTGAGAAAGGAGGGGGATTTGGGACTCTCTCAGCAGTAGCCAGAAGTTACAGCAGTCTAAACCACTTGCAGCTCTGCATCCTGAACAGACTAGGAGTGAAGTCCCTTGAGAAATCAATGTCATCCTAAATTTGGAGGTCTCATTTCCCTCTCTGCCTCTCCTGTTTATGGTCTCTGATGCTAGTCAAACCTTTTGCTGAGCTCGCTCAATTTTGCTTAACCCAGGAGAAAAACTGTCAGCTTCTTTTTTTTCTTACTGTGTTAATTTCCTGCTGTTTTGGTGAACTGAATTGGCTCATGGAGACATTGTTTGAGCATTAGTGCTGGCAGAGATGTATGCTGAGGTGGGAGGGCAGAAGACCTCTGTTCAGCAGTGGTCAGCGTTTTGACTGTCTGGAACCATCTTGCATTACTTTGCTCTTCAGCTTGGGGAGCTGAAGGTAGGAGAGAGAAAGTGAGAAGATAGATGAGGAAGTAAATCATATTGGTATGGAAGAAGTAG
>VZSC01018597.1:152727-160263 GCA_013398225.1 Steatornis caripensis
GACTTAGAACTGGTCACAGAGCTGACAATACTTCTTAACATAATGTTTCTTAACACAATGTATAGAACTTCTTGGTGATAAACGTTCGGTTTATTTGCAGAGCTATTACAGTATGCAGGATATTGTATAGCTGAAATAAGGTTAACATAGGGTTTCAGATGGGTACTAGGTGACATATTGTTTAAAACCAGCATACTTTAAGGGGCTGCCTGGTAGAATAAAGGCTTATTACACATATACAAGTATGTATGTGTAATATACAAGTTGCGTATATATGTGTAGTATACAAGTATAACTATGATAAGAAGTAATCTATGTTGGTTTCTTCTTTTCTTTATTTTGGACTCTTCCAGTTAAAGTTACTGTAGCTTATACTTCTTACAACACTGTAGAATGTCTGCTAAAGTTATGTCTGTAGTGGTTTTTATGGTTGCAGGTTTTTTCATCTATGAATGACCCATGTACTTGAAATGCAAGCAATTATAGTCTGACTTTTTCTGGTACCTACTGAGCTATTCTTACTACGTTCACTGTGTATGTTCACACGACATATAAAGATTCTGGTTTAGTATCCATTTTAATCTTTTTGAAAAAACAAAACAAAAAAATCCAAACAAAAAAGACCAAAACCAAAATCCCACAAAAAAAAAGGGAAAAAACCTAACCCAGAATCTTTTTTCTACATAGACAAAGGGTGAAGGACGAAGAGAGGAATAAAGTATCGTGGGTATTTTTGTGTAGATTTCTGCTGAAATTTTAAAGAGGTGATTAAGGGGTAGTATTGCTCCATTATGAAATTCCACTTCCCTTTTCAAAGAAAGCTATTGATTTAATTTAGCATCTCTTCAAGCAACATATTCAGTAGAAATGGCTTCATGACATCTAGAGGAAGGATCTAGTACAGGAAGTGTTTCCAAATCAAAGCATTAAACATCAGCATCCCAATCTTATGAATGATAAATGGCATGTTAAATTGGACAATTCTGATTACTGAACAAAGTGCAGTGGAAAATTTGTTACAGAAAACGGTTTATTTCAGGTTTCGAATGTTTCCTTTTTTGAAAGCAGAATGTTTCAAGTTCTGCTTCTGAAATGTATAATTACTACAGAAATAGAAATAGGTAGATAAATATGGATTCAATTCTTAAGTATACAGATATGAGAAAGGTGGGGGGAAAATCAAGTTAAATTTAGTTCTAAGCTAGGCCACAACATGTGGTCCTTTCCTGTTTGATAAAAGTAAGCAAACTTCAGTAACAGTCAGTTTGAAAAGTTAGTATGTGTAGAGGGAAATGTGAATGTGAAAATGTAACGTGAAAACACCAGTAATGACAAACATTGTGCCTTTTGTTTTACTTAAAAATTAAAATAATTCAAAATGCTGGGTTTAGTGATGCAAGTTGTCCTTAGTTTAAACGGCATACACACTTCACGAAATGAATCAACACAAAAACTGTATTTAATCATATCTCTCTCCCTCTGTTCCTCAAGGGAATTTGCTGTTCTCATTTGATTAAAAAAAAAAAATCTGTCTCGCAGGTTGATTAAAATTAACTTTTGTGGAACCTAAAAATAGCAAAGCAAATAATACTGTCTGGAATTAAAACAAGTAACCTTGATCAAACAATGAACTCATCCTCTATTAAATCAGTATTTGCTGATGTTAATACTGGAGCTAGTTCCAGTAGTTGGAATTACAGCCACTGATTTAGTGTCTTTATTATTAGTAATTAAGCTGCTGATTTTTACCAGTACTACTTCTCAAAGCTAGTACTTGTCTGACTTGTAGAAACTGGCCTAGACAACACCTGCAGTACATGCTCTACATGCTGTTAAAGCTTCTTTATAATGCTGAAGACCCTCTGTGATGGTGTGACTCTACACAGGTCATAATGCATTCAGGTGCATGTTGCCACAGCCCAACAGACCAACTGTTGTGGAGCCACAGCTTAAGGCTATTTTAGCAAAACAATTTTTTATAGTGTAATAAAAGCAAGGAGAGTTCCTGATGTTGCAGTATCAGGCTATTCTCTTTGGAATTTTTCTCAATACCGCAGTGGTGCTTTTGCGGCAGCTTCAGTGCACAAAAGGTTCTTGACACCTCAGTACCTTTCTGTCCATCTTCAGCAGCAGTTCTAGTAGGGCACTTAACTGTGACAAATTAGGAATTAATTTGCTCTGATGCGCTAGCGTGACCATGAAGCTCTCTACTAGACCTTTATTTATTCTCTTTTCATTTGTAAAATATATTCTTTGCTTCTTGGATCTGATTACATTCTTTCGGCTGTTAAGTTCTCCTTAAACAATCTTATATAGGCTCATGGGATGCTTATTCTTTTTTTGGGGAAGGATTTTCTTTGGCATGCTCTCACATTTGCAGTAGCATCTCAGTGTTTGTTTTGGTCCTGAATTAGCTGACCAGAAATCACTTTGTTATGGCCCAGATCCTGAAGGATGTTTTGGTTCAGATCTAGCATTATGTAATCCAACGTATACCTAATGAACATACGTAACAAAGTGGGAGATGCAACAGCAAAATTGCAGTAACAACCAATAATAAAGTTTGATAACATGGATTGCAATGTGAAAATTACCGTAGGGCATCAGACTACCTTAATATTCCCTTCTGACCTTCAAAATTTTTTACATTACTCTTGAATCTATGCTTGTTAGCAAAAAGCATCCTGCTCCCAAATATGTGTCCATTATTAGGATTAAAAGATGGATTATTTTCCCTTTGAAAGACAGGACATAAAGAAAATGGCTATAATTTAAATTATGGAACTGTTACTTTTCTCTGTAACCCCCAACCATCATCAAGGTAAACGGACAAAATACTCAACTGAATACAAGACTATGAGGCTACTGTGTAATTTGGAAATTTTACTTTTCGTTATTTTCTACAAAAGCTACTATGGGGAAATAATGGATTTAATGGCATGACATGTAGTGATCAGGAAAAAAAAGTTCTGGGATCACAGTTTGTGAACCTGAAAGTGCTGTTTCTTTTAATTTACATGTAACTTTTTTCAAAGTTACTACTAAGAAGGGCATCTAGCATTATTAATCTAATAATGCAGGTGGAGTGCTATTATTTACTAGTGAATAGTAAAGAGGAAAGACCACAGGACTATAACAGCCAATGTAGGTCACTTGCAAAACTATCAGAACCTGGATGATGTTTAGAAAGTCTGGCAAATGTTGATCTAAAAGCTGGTGATAACAATGTTGTATTTGCAGACATCTTAATATTGTTTGGTTTGGCTACCTATGATGTGCGGACTTTTTTGAGAGATACAGCTTTCTTCTCTGTATTACTGTCTTTATTAGCAGACATCCAGATCTACAAGGCAGCTTATCTATTTCTGATATGTATTTGAAATAAAGTACCAATATATGGCTTTTCAGGTTATTCTATATGGATAAGCCACACAGAATCTTTAAAACTATTTTTAATTTAAATTATTCTCATAAGCATCATTATACATTATAGCTAAATTCAGCACTCCTAGATGTAGTTAGATGCAGTTTTTTGCAGTGGTTAAGAGCCTTTTTTATAAAATTGTGTGTTATCTTACAGGACTGCAGCCTTCAGGGGTTTTTCTGTTATCAGTGGTGTAACTTTTTACTGTAATAGACCCAAATTAACACAGTCACTTGGTTTAATTGCAGATTGGCAAAAGAAAAAATTATGTATGAAAAAGAAGCAAAACAGCAAGAAGAAAAGATTGAGAAGATGAAAGCTGAAGCATGTGATGATTATGGAATTAAGAAGCAGGTAAACTATCCTAAAACTTGTTTTATAAAATCCTTCCTTGCTTTCATTTATTCATAGTCATCCTTAAATAAAAGAATCTCCTGTACCTTTTTCCAGATGGCTGTTATATAAATACTAGACTAAAATCCTGACAATTATGTAGGTCATAATAAGCATTTGTAGAAATTTCCTTTACTCCAGAACTGTTAAACTATAAGAAGACTGCGTATGGATTACTTAGCGCTCGGTGTTAGCATGGCTATCACTCACTAACAGTGGGTATGAGGCTGTCCTGAACTCTCTTTCTCAGAAATACCGAGAACCTGGAAGTACACGTCTGGATGCATTTAGGTAAACCAAGTGCTTGCTGGTAAGTGCAAATGTTACAGTGAAGTGAGATACTTGGTAGTTAATATAAAGATGAAACATTTCAACTCTTGAGTATACTAGTATCCCTTTGGTGAATCACAGACCTCAAAGAGAGAGAGCAATGAGTATGCAGCTGCTCCTAGCAGCTCCTAGAGTTCGTAGTGAAGTCACTGACTAGCAAGGTGCATGCTCTACTTTCATCTGCTCAAGAGTAAGGTTTAGTGTCACTATTACAATATGATTAAATTTTTCTTGGAAGGTTTCTCCCACAAAGGACAGGGGCTGCAGACGGTTGGTACTTGCCCTTTCGGGAGGAGGAGTGTCAAGTTTCCTTCTCACTGAGAGCAGGCTTTACAGAAGTGTGGTGTGTCTCTGTTTAACTGTGGCCTTTATATTCTTTCAACTAAGTATGTTCTCTTTTAACTATGGGTTTTTTTCCCCCAAGCATTTCCCAAATGTTTTCTCTTAAATCTTTACAGAAACTGAAGCTGTAAATTAGAATTATTTTCACTTGTTTCAATAGTCTGGTGGCCTTGTATTATAAACAATGGAAGAATAGGTTAAACAAATTGCAAATATAAAAATTAATGAAAACAAGATAGGAGAAAGCCCTTTTAGAACAAGCCAAACCAACTTTTTTAGTAAGTTCAGATTTCAGTTCATATGTGTATCTCCTGCCTTGCTTTTATTATGCCATGGGAAAGAAATACAAATAAAGAATTTGCATACAAATAAAGAATTATATCTATAAAGCTGAGCTGTCTTCTGCCTCACCACGGACTGAGTAAGAGTGTATAAAATAGTAGTCTTTCTGAAGATCCATGGTGCTAACAAGAACTAATGAATGCAATTCCTATTTTTAGTGTCCCCATTCATCAGATTATTTGACTGCACCGTGGTATTTTTCCAGTGACCTGCAAGATTTCATCAAAGTAAAAAACAGTGCAGGCAGTGAACTTCTGCTCTGAGATGAAATGTTACACACTACTTGAAGGTATTCTCATAGACCAATGACAAAAGCCTTCGCAGACAACAGTCTCAATTCGTTCAGATTTTGCCTGATCTGCTTTGAAAGCAATCAATTCCTCCAATAACATCTTCATGTCTTGTTCTTCTGGTGCACTTTGCATTCTGGAAGTTGTTAATGTTTTAAGTTATGAAGAATTTGGAGGCTCAGAAAGAATACACACACTAAGAAAATTATATAACACCAGGAGAGTTTGCTCAGAACTGTATTTCAGATAGAGTGAATACTTTGAGATGTTCTTCAGGAAAAGTATCTGTAGTTACACATTTCGGTAATTGCTTTTAGTTAATAATCCCGAATCTGAGTAACTGTATTTATTTAAAAATATGCTTGTAATCTTTATTTCAGTAATTGAAAGTAACATTTGGGGGATGAGAATGAATTCAGTTATCTGAGACTAGGAGAATAATTTTAACTATTACTGTAGCTGAGGTATCAGCTAAAATCAGGTATGTATATACAAATCAATCCAGAGTTGAGGAAGGGATGCTTAAAAGTGTCACTTACCTCTTAATGTACTACTACTTTTATTTAGCTTTCTAGATACAGATCTGCAGTAGAACATACAGTTTAGCAGTACAGAAGTGACTATGGAAAATTTTACTTTAAAATTAATAATGCCATTTCTACAGCATGTGTAGAGTTTAGGGCGTGTCTGGTCTATCAGGAGGGATCAGTCACTTTGCGGAACAATAGTTAGGGGTTGACTCAGTATTTTTCTTGTAACTCTTTATGCAGTGGGGCACCTTGTGGTTCCTGTGAACTCAAGTGAGTGATCTCTAGTTGAGGCAGCGATCAACTGGGGTAGCTGGCAGTTGTTAGATACTGGCCTTCACCTGCACTGTCCAGAAAGACTTATTTAATGAGGACCAGATTCAGTATCGGAGAAACAGAAAGGATAGTTTTCTCACTGTGCTGGTATACGCTGACCGAGATTACAATTTGAAGAAGACTCCATTGTAGGGTACGAGAAGACCTTGTTACAGTAACCCAGGATAGTTCCATTTCTCCCATCTGAATATGGAGAGTATCCAAGCATGTTTTATCTAATTGTCATGGTAACCCAGGATAGTTCACTTCCCTCCTCATTTGCCCCTGCCTTTGCATGGGCACCAGCATGATGGCAGATCTCAGAATTCGGACAACAGCACTGCACTACATCAGCAAGCTCACTAGTGAGCAAAACAGGCCATTGCATATGTGCAATATGTTAATCAGCACAAGTTTTATTACCCACCCCTGCAGTGCTTTCCTTTGAGTTTCACCCCTGAGCAGGGCTCTGCTGCATTGGGTCCCGATTTTCATTAGCATTGGAGTCTCAGGGCTCCCACCATGGTAACACTACGCTTTCAATAAAGCCAGAGCTTTCATGCACTGAGTGTTGTGCCTCATTCCTGAGGGATCCGCACCTGCTTTTCACCTGTAATATTCATATGTTACTATTGTCTGGGGTGCAGGTTGCTGTGTCTCAACTCATGTACTTCAGCTGAATCCCAGCTAGGTGAGAACTACTTGTTGTAGGTTGTGTATATTGCAGGGAAACAATTTCTAGCATTATGGGGCGAGAAAGCCTTTCCTTTTCCACCACTTACAGCTTCTTCAAAAAAAATCATTCTGCTATCATCTGTTCTTTGTCTACAAAAGGCAGATGAGAAAGTTAGAATTTAGGGGAAAGTTTATAACAATTCATTTGAGCCAAACTGGCAGAAAAAACAATAAATGAAGGACAATATTTGAAAAAAGGCTACGAAAGAATAATTTTTATATGTCAAAATCACAGTATCTTCAACCACGAGACTTGTAGGAAAAGGGTTATTATTAAGTACTTTTTAGTAAGATAATTTTCAATTTTGTATTTTATTTAAAAAATTTTATACACCGTTTATCAGGTTTGTAGAAGTTAGGAAAAAGTATTAAAAGATTTGATGTATTCCACCAGGTGTAAACTCTGCGTATTGTTTCTGTAGAGGGTCATGAAGAACCCTGACTGGTCGCGGTGAGTAGTGCAATTGTACCTCCATGTGTATTTTTTCCTAATGAAGCCTTGATTTCTGTACAGTTTAATGATTCTCAATATATGAAGACTTTACACAGAGCTTAATAATACTTTGATCTGTAATAGAAACTTTTCACACTGTAATCACTCTCGAGTGATTACAGCTAGGCAAACTGAACACGCACAAATCGATGGGTCCCGATGGGATGCATCCACGTGTGCTGAGGGAGCTGGCGGAGGTAATTGCTAGGCCACTCTCCATCATCTTTGAAAAGTCGTGGAGAACAGGAGAGGTGCCTGAAGATTGGAGGAAAGCCAATGTCACTCCAATCTTCAAAAAGGGCAAGAAGGAAGACCCGGGAAACTACAGGCCAGTCAGTCTCACCT
>VZSC01018597.1:176878-187007 GCA_013398225.1 Steatornis caripensis
CATGGGGTTGTTCCTCCCCAGGTGCAAGACCCTACACTTGCCGTTGTTGAACTTCATGAGATTCCTCTCCGCCCAATTCTCCAGCCTGTCCAGGTCACACTGAATGGCAGCGCAGCCATTAGTAAGGCTTCATCTAGAAGCAGTATCAAAGCTAGAAGCTACAAATAAGAGAATGAACAAATAGGAAAGATTCAGAGGAAAACAGTAAAAACTACCAAAAAGACAGTCTCTAAGAAAGATGGAAGAAATTCAGACATTTTAGCCAGGAGAATACCTAGGGTTGTAATGGTAATAGTCTTCAAGCATATACAAGGTTATGAAGGAAAGGAATAAACTTTTGCTTGGTAGAAAGAGTAAGATGCAATGAGCTTCAGTTACAGCAAGAAAAAAAAGTCAGAAGGGTTCCTTCCTCCTCAGAAAATGACTAAGACAAATGAAGCTCTAGAACAGACTGCCCAGGGAGACTGTCAGACATGCATTCCTAGAGGTCTTCTCTTGACCAGGCAGGTCTGTCACACGTGACACAGGGACAGCCGATCCTGCCTCATACTTAGACATTAGGTAAAAGCATCTAATGGCAGATGGAGCAACCGTCCTTTCCTCTGCAGCACTCACCCTTTTTAGGCTCACCCACTCACACAGAAATGTAAAAGGCAAGGTTTGTGACACAGCTGAAGTGAACTACTCCAAATACAGTGAAGAGGTGATCCCCACAGCCCACTCAACAGAAAGGATTTCAGTGATACATACCAGACTTTTCAGACCTTGCACTGCACGTTACAATGCAATGGATTCAAGGAAGTTGAAAATGGTCCTCCTTAACAAAAGGACTAGATTATAATCCAGATGAAGTAACTTTGTTTGGCTTCCCACTTTTTATTCACATTTCTGAACACTCACCACTAATCCAATGCCAAAAATACTTAAATTCCCCACTTCTCAGTGGTGTTTATTTTATGCACAACTGACTCGTTCAGTGAAAGAGAAGAGGACAGAAGTTTGGCTTGAAGCTGAGAACTGAAGGATGGAATTTGCAAGGCACTTGAAGTGAACTGTGGGGCCTGTTGGAAGCAGCTGGGAGGGAAGCAGCAAATTCAGTTCAAAGTCTCGTCGCTGGTACAGACTCAGAGCGGGACTACAAGCTTGAGGGGAAGGAGAAGAAAACATGCTGCTTATGGCTTAACCATCTTAACAGCCCTCCTCCCCCTGATCTCTCAGAGCACCCACTTTATAAGAAGACCATGAACAGAAAACACGAAGGACAACCACTTGCCAGGTTCTCTTCTATGTGCAATCTTGGCTATACTCTGTTATTATGTGTAGCAGAGGCCTCACGATAAATCCAAATGACGGGCTTAGTGCTTCAGAGATGGCACAAGAGATGTGAAACTGACACCTTCCCCCAGTTTTCTAAATACATATTCAACCACAGTGAAAAAAACAGCACTTGAACTTTGCAGATTACTTGCTAGCGTGACCTCGGATCCAGCATTTTAGGGCAAACCTGACTGGAACTCACCCTAGAACCACTCAGCATAAACATTTAACAGCACAAAGGAAAATTGCAACTTTACAATAGTTTTGTTTCCTTATTGTTCTGAAGTTGCTGTAGATGTTACATTAGATGGAAGGAAACCCAATGACCCATAGAAAGAGCCTCAATTAGTAAGGTTAACAGAAGCTGAATAGGTTGAAATTGGAAAAATAAGCACATTATTTATGTATCAATTACTGCTTGCCGCCTATTTCAACAAAAGGAAATAAAATTTTCTAATCCTTCCTAACAATCCAAGAGGCCTCCTCCTGCCACAGCATAATTAGTGGTAAATTTCACCACAGCCCTCCATAAGCAATCAAAAAGGCTACCTAATTAAAAAAGTAATTAGTTTACACAGATAGATGTGAGTGGGTAGATTAGTTTATGAAAATAAAATGAAATTCCTCTGGATGCTTTTAGTGGCTTGGTTTCCTGCTGTTTTACAGCTTCTACACATTTCTAAGGGAATGGGTTAAAAATAATTAAAAAAAGACTCCATTTGCAAATGAAGATGGTACCTTTCAAAATCAATTGATTAGATATGTCAATTTTATAATTTGTCCTCTGTTTTCAATGCAGAAGATAAACTTCATATTTTTGCATAGAAATCAATGCCTCCACAAAAGGATTAATGTGTTATGTTTGATTCTCTCGGGTCCCTTACTTACACAAGACCTACCACGACGTCACCTAGGCACCAAGCTGAACCAATGCTGAACCTGGCAAAGGCAGGCTTGAGCACTATCACCCAGCACACCACAGGATTTGTAAGAACCCAGAGCAGCTCCTGATACCAGACCAGACCAAGGGGAAACACCCTGGGCACGAATGCATTTTTCAGCAGGGTGAAGATCAGCTCTCACACTACTCTGTGCTGACTCCTGCAATTCCCCCTGTCCTGGGTTCAGCTAGGATAAGGTTAATTTTCACAAGAAGCAGGAAGGGGACACAGCCAGAACAGCTGACCCAAACTAGCCAAGAAGGCATTCAATACCACTGAAGTCATGCCCAGTATATAAACTGGGCAGAGGGAAGTGCTGGCCAGGAGAGGGAAGCGTGGGGCATCGGTTCCAGGTGGGGAGCAACTGCATTATGCATCACTCGCTTTGTATTTTCTTTTATTAATATTATAGTTACTATTTTCTTCTCTCCTTGTGTTGTCCTGTTAAACTGTCCTTATCTCAACTCACAAGGTCTGCCCTTTTTTCCTTCTGATTCTCCTCCCCATCCCAGAGCGGCCACATTGTTCTTTGCTGCCAGCTGGGCTCAAACCACAACAGTTCTTTTTGGCGCCCAGTGTGGAGCCTGAGGGGCTCGAGATAAGGATAGCAACTGGGAGAGGTGATGGTCAAAACAGACTGAACTATGTTAGAGAATGAAATGATCACAGGGAATTACGGTTATTATTGTGGTAAAGGAATGAAGGGTGGATTGTGTGTAAATTGTCCATTTTTGTTTGGTATTGTGATGGTATTTTAAGTTCAGTGTGGGTTGGTTTTTTTGTGGATGTGACTGAAGTTTGTGAAGATTGTGTGATGCATGTGGATTTTAATGACAATTCTTAAATACGTGATTCGCAGAGGCAAGGGGTGGAATGTGTTGGGTCTGTGTGTCGGGGCTTTAGTAGCAGGGAAAGGGGCTACACAGACAGATGGCCCCTGTCAGAAGCTGCTCTAAGCTCCCCCAACTCCGAGTCACCCCCATCTTGGGCTGAGGCCAGGCCATTTAGAGACAACAGATGCAATTATCGCGTTATCTGCAATAACGTAGAGGATGGGACAAAGAAACAGTGGTTGAGACCTGCAGCAGAGGGAGGAGAGGGAGGAGAGGAAAACACCTATGCAGATACCTGGAGTCAGTGAGGATGAGGGGGTGGGGGAGGCAAGCCAGAGCAGATATTGCCCTGCAGCCCATGGGGAGAGGGCAGGCTGTGCCCCTGCAGCCCACAAAGGATGGCAGTGGAGCAGCCCATGAAGGACCACAGCAAGGCAGAGATGGACCTGCAGCCCATGAAGGACCACGGTGGAGCAGAGAGGGACCTGCAAGCCCTTAGAGGGCCCCACCTCAGGGGAGGTGCCTACTCACAAAGAAGGCCATGACTCTGGGCAGCCTGTGCTGGGTCAGTGCACCACGCAGGAAGGACTCACGTCAGAGGGGCTCATGAGGAACTGTCTGCCGCAGGAGAGAGCCCGCATTGGAGCAGGGGAAGTGTGTGAGGAGCCCTCCCCGCCTGAGGAGGAAGGAGCGGCAGAGACAATCTCTGGTGAACTGACTGCATCCCCCATTCCCCATTCCCCATCCCCCTGTGCCGCTGAAGGGGGAGGAGGGAGAGACATCAGGAGCAAGGGGACTCAAGCCCAGGAAGGCAGGCGGTGGTATTTATTTGTGGTTTAAGATCTGGCTTTTTGTATCTCCTTATACTACTCTGCTTTGATTTGATAACCAATTAAATTGAATTTTTTCCACAAGTTGAGTCTGTTTTTGCCCGTGACCATAACTGGAGAGTGAACCCTCCCTGTCCTTGTCTCGACCCACCAGGGTTCGTTACATTTTCTCCTCATCCCAGCTTGGGGTGGAGGAGCAAGCAAGCAGCTGCGTGGTCCACTACAGTCCCCAAATGCAGGAAACTCAATTGCACCAATGTGGCAGCAGCAGGGAGCTGTATTCTGACTTTCTTGAGCTGGAGGGCAGATGAGGGACACAAAAGCCAGCAGCCAATACTCAAGGGAGATGTGCAGAAACAAGTATCACAGCAATCCTTGATGAAAACTAGGAAGCTCTGCCAGGGAAATCAGTGAGTTAAGAAACTTCCTCCCTCAAAGGTTTTATCATGGCCAATACCTACTGATGGACTTCACCTCCATGAATGCATCAAACGCCATTTGTCATCTTCAAAAAAAATAGCAATAAAAGCTCTAACGAGGACAAGAGAACAAACTGCCTTCTGAACTGTGTGAAAAAAACAAAAACTAAACTGTAACTCTTAGTTGAGCAAATGAAACAGCTGTAAACAAGTTTTATACTCCTTTAAATTAGGAAGGTATACATGAAACTGAAGTTTTGAACAGGGATATAAAAAAAGATACAACTACCTATACTGAACAAATTTAACCAATTTGTTTTTAAAGGATTCAGAGACCAACTCTCATTTTGTTTGCCTTTGCTCTTTTTGGACTGCTGCCCTGTGATTTGAGGAATATTGAATCAACTGGATATTTCTTGCTAAGGTGAACTCACGAGAACCTACATTGAAGACATCTGAAACTCCACATGTACCCTCAGGCACGGCAGATGGAGCTAGTGGGGGAAAAGGAAGCTTTTGGAGTGATCAAAGTGAAGCAATTTTCACATCAAAGCTAACAAACCCCACATTACTTGGTCAAACCAATTTTAAATCAGTAACTATCAACATTACCTACACACCGTTCAGCAGCCTACATAAAATGAGATGGTCAACCTAGTCCATTTCCGAATATTACTGAGCCATCTGAAAAGCCATCATATTAGGTCCTCACTGTGCTGAGGGCTGCACAAATAAAGGAGAACAATAATCCATGCGAGCTTATGGTCTCAGTGATCATGTGAGCACACGAATAAGACATGCAAAGACTTTTTAAAAAAGGTAACCAAGAGTCTTGGCCAGGAGGAATCACTGGTGGCCACATCATCTGGCTACTACCGGAAATCAGCTCCCTTTCAAAGACAGGCAGAGCTGAGACTGCATTAAACCGCAAGGAGGACAACCAGTTTTCTCAGTTGGCTTTGAACTTAAGCCCCTGTGTATCAACAGCTACACAAACCAAAATCTATGGACAAAAAAATAAAAATGCAGTCTTACAAGAACAAGGGACAGATAGGAGAGCAGAGGTGACAATTAAAATCCCATCATATCATACAGCAAATGGGACACTGCTAAAGTATGAAGGGTTCTAAAGCAGATCCATTTCTCCTTTGGGTAACAGGGGCGAGAGGGGAGAACTCCTGTCCTAAGTACTAGTCCCTTCAAAGGTGCCAAGAACTGAGCTAACATGGAAACTAAACTACCTTCCAATCATTAAACTATTTTATTATTAAAAGGAGTACTGTCAGAGCAATGTCAAGGCACATCACAGAAACGAGGGGTCAAGGTAAGAAAGTTCAGACAGTTTTGCCAAGACCATGCATGTCCCGTGGATAAACGGAAGATTCCAGTTCCTTCTGCACCAAACACATCACCTTTCAGAAAGGCTCCTACTGATTTTTAATGAAAAACTCAACTGGAGCTAGACCAATACCCTCTATTTAGACTTCCAAATATAAAACATTTCTCAAAAATGTTCTCATAGCTGGCTTAACTTCAAAGATTAGTACGTCTCTTCAAATAGCAGTCCTTCAGAAATCAAAAACCCTCTTTCAGGTTTTACCTCCCCTTCACAAAGCTCAAACAGGAAAATATAAAGCACATTCTGTACTTTCACAGGCAAAAGGAAAACTCACACGATGGCCAGATGCTTGATGTACTTCGTTTCAGTGCAATAATGCCAGGTTACCAACAGCGCTGCAGTTTCACTTTGTTGTTCTTCAGCAAACCAGTTAGTCTCTCCAACCTTTAGTTCACTTTTCCACCAAAAAAACCAAAACCAAAACCAAAGCAACGCACACCTAAGCATTTTAAGTTTTGTTCTTGCCATGGTGATGTCAGGATTATTTCAATTTAGTACTTCTGTCCTCTGGTGAAAGTGAACAAACTACACTCAAATGAAGAAGTAAGAAGTACTTTATCATTAGTTTATACTCAAATACAGAAGCTTCAGAACTTCTTGACAGTTTTAAGCACAGATGTTAATCATCCCAGGATATTTTAAGTATGCAGTATAATGTAGTTAATACTGCTAACCAAGCAGGAGCAATTATTCCCTTACAAGAGAAAAATCACACACATCACAAGATTAACACGTGAAAAAGTACTTTCAACCTCTAATCATTTTTTAAAGTCTTCTGCATTAGAAGTCAGGTTGTCAGCAGTGGTAAATCTAATTGAAGTGCCCAGGTGGAGAGGACAGGATGAAGAGGAATAAGAGCTGGAGAGCCTGTTGCCAGGCAGTTAGACTAACTCTGGATGCACCAGAGTTAGGCTCCAGGCAGAGAACAAATCCAAATGCATATCTCAAGCCAAAGAGAGAATCATGCCTTACCTTCTGAAACCCAACAGCTTCCCTAAAGCACACACACTGTGCTATAAATGGAATCAAGGAAGATGATCACAAAGGACAGCGTGCTTTGGATAAAGGATATAGACCTTATAAAGATGTCACAAGACAAAACATTCACCCTGTCAGCTACTTTTTGAGCTACAACTAGGTGATAGAAGTTTTACCAATGCTTACATACAGACAAGCCTTCTCTGAGGTCTCATTTCCACTAGGATTCTCAATAAGCAGTCCAAGGAGCCCGCTACTGTTTTCAAACACTGAGTTCAAAAAGGTACACACTTATCCTGACTGTATTGGGCTATTTTTATTCTGCCTCTCTAATTCTCCTCCTGCAGAGCAGAAGGCAGGCACTATCTGAAGATAGCACAGGACAGAAGAGCGGTGACAGCTGGGAGCCATCCAAAGTAAAGAAGGCCATTTGCAGGAGGTTTCCTCCCCCAGCAGGTCACCACCCCCTACACGAGGCTCGCTCTCTCTCGCAACCCCTCGCTGCTTCATTAGCTGTAAACGTTGTGGCTTCAGAAGGAAGCAGAACTTTGTTTGTAGAGGACAGCATTGCACAGCAAAGATTATCAGCAACCAAGCCCCACACTGCATTCCGGCTTCCTCCCCAATTTGGATTCCCCAACAGATGACTTCCTAGTTCCTCACCCTCAAAGAGTGCAAATGAGTAACAGCACCGCCCTTGCCACCCTTGCCTCCAGTGCTAAAAAAGCAAACCCACTACCTCCAGTCAAAAACTACCCTCACACTGCTCACCCAGGTATGAAAATGAGAGTAATTATGATGGAGTTGCTGTACTCACTGACCCAGACGGCCTCTTTCAGTCCAGTCTTACAAGACGCCACCACTGCCGTCACACTCTGCATTTTTTGTGGATACAAGGCTAAACTCTTCACATCATGCCTCTCAAGTGCGCTTTCACGCAAGTTTACCCATTCGAGTAATAGCTACTATTCTAGGCTGGACGTAACCCACCTAGAGCAGACTTCATTTATGCCAGGTGAAGATAAACATAGTCAGGCACTTACCATGCTTGTGACATGTTACTCCTCCACTGTGTTGACTGGAATCCTCTGTTAATCAGATGAGTACCATTTCCCCGGTGCGTGTCACCAGGGGACAAGGCACCTACATTCCTGACCAGCTGCAATCATGAGCACACGCTACTCTTTCAGTAAGAGAGGCAAAGCAGGTTCCAGAGCTCTAATAATTTCATGCCTGGTCACTACTGTACAGCTGAATAAAATACTTTTTCTGTACAGTACTCCAGTTCCCAAACACACTATTTCCTCCAAAAGACAAAGTGCCTCCAACACACAAAGTACCTTCCGCCCATTACAAAATTTGGTATCTTCTTCTCAACTGGAGCATAAAGGAAAAATGGCTTTCAGTCCTGTAGCTTTCCTAGCAACAGAGGATACAAAACTCTCGGCTCCTTTCATAGCACCCCACTTACAATAAACATCTACTATACTTAGCCTGTGCTTTCAGTTGAGAAGGGACAGCTAGGTTTAAACGTGAAGAAATCCACAAGACTTATGTTGAGGTTTGTACGATTCCTCGCTACAGCTGGAGCATGAGAAAACTGTCTCACATTCATGACAATTTGAGGAGGCAGAGATGCTTCTTCTGCAGAATGTCATTTCAGACGTTGTAACCCATGACTGAAGTATCAGCCACTGGCCAGACTAATCAGAAGAGAGGCCTGCAGGCAGAAGAGTTTGTGTCTGTGCAGAGATCAGAATGCAGATTAAGCAAACAACGGTAGAAGGTCTGCAAATTAAACTGAAACGGAAAGCTGAAAAAGAGCGGGGTTTTGAGAAAACATTTATCCAGCCAGTAGCAGACTCCCCTGAGAATACCAATTTTTTATTACTCTAAACACGATTTGCAATTTCTTCCAACAGAATCAATCATCCAAAACCCCAAAATGTTTTTTTCCTAGAAGAAAAAAACCCAAACAAACTAAAATCTTGAAGAGAGCTGACCCTCACGTCTGCTTTGGATCCTCTAATGTGTTTATGGTCAGAAACGTAAGTACTACAAACAGGGTACCCCGAACTAGGGTCTGGTTGGCCCCGGCACTTCTCTATCATTTTACAAAGTACCAAAATGGGAGACAAATGCCACTGTTTAGGACGTATATATAGAAGTGGTAAGTAGTTGAAGACTACAAACACTCTACACACACAAATATACTGAAAGCACAGAGACAGTCAATGAAAAAAACAACCACAACCACCTCACCATGGTACAAGAGCAGGACTAGGATTCAGCCCAGGGGCCAGCAGTGCTCCTGAGACTCTCTGCTCCCCTGCTGCAGAGCACGGCCTTCCTGCGGTTTTTTTTTGCTAACGCCACACAGACCTTTTCCCTAATCAAGAAGCTTGACCTTTACCGTCTATGGCAGGTATTTGTCTGAAAGGTGAAATGTTTTTGGTGGTAATAAGAACAAAACGTAGGTCCCGTTGCCTTTTTAAGTTGCTGAGAGCATAAGCAAAGACAGAAAAACACCCAGGCCTTTATTTTATTTTAGTGTTTCTTATGCAAGTGTTTTTTTCTTAATTAGACCACAAAGCACCATGGCACGCCCAACTTTGCACCATCAAAAGCAAAATAAAAAGCTGGGAGCAAAAGCAAAACACCGCTTTTCCCTCTGTCACACAACAGAGCCGGCACGCGATCTCCCCGGGTAACGCGAGGCCGCCCACCACCCCGTTTGCCTCCGCGGTACGACAGCGCTCTGCACTCTAGCGGGCCCGCTCCCTCGGAGGGGCCGCCGTCACGCTCCCCGCGCCGCCCTGCACCGCACCGCAACGGGCCGGCCGTCACGCAAGGCGCCCCCTCGCACAGCCCCGGGATGGAGCAGCGCCGCTACCATGGCTTCGCGCGGGCCGCTCGCTCGCTCGCTCCCTCCCTCCTTCTTTCTTTCTTCCCTCCATTCCTCCTCCTCCGGTGCCTCGAGACGGCGCTAACACCGACCCCGCTCCTCACCGTCGCCTTCTCGGCCCTGGGCTGGTACCGCCTCCCGCCTTTTAGTGCCCGGCGCATGCGCGGCAGGCGGCCGGCGGGGCGGCCATCTTAGCGGCTTCGCGCCTGTGGCGAGCTGGGGAGCGAGTGCTCGCTCCGGCACACGTTCGTGCGCGAGCTGTAATTAATTTTCCTGATTAGCCGTTTGGGGTGTGATCCGCGTTCCCTGGCTCCACCGTTCGCCCGCGCTTCGCTGCCTCGGGGAGGGAGGGGGAACAGTTGAATTCTCACAGCCTTTGCCTTTTGTTTTCTGCCTGGCTGGCGGGGCCGGGCCCGGCCTGGGGCCGGGCGCTGCCGGCGGCCTCACACAGCCCTCGGCCGGCGCGGGGCCGGGCCGGCTCCGAGGGCCGCTGGTTGTGGGGAGTGC
>VZSC01018597.1:187764-198889 GCA_013398225.1 Steatornis caripensis
GTTCTCGGGCGAGCGCGGTGGCGGGGCGGCCGCAGGCCCGGGCAGGGCTGTCGCCGGCGGCCGGGGGTCCCTCGGCCGGCGCTGCGCGCCGCTGCCCTCCGCAGACAGCGCCGGCAGCTGCGGCCCGGCCCGGAGCGGGAGCCCGGCCCTGGGTCTTCTCGGCAGTTTAGATATTTTGTGCAACTCCCAATATTCACCCAAGCCTCATTACCACCTCTTAATGAGACCCCTTTACTCCGTGACGTGCAACCGCTCCATCTCATTAAGGAAATCGCTCTTCAATGCTGATTATTTTATTTGCAGCCATAATTATATTTCTTTCGGCTAAATCACGGTTTAATCGAGCCCACATGGAGGGCAGCAGCACTAATTACAGCGGGAGATGCGGTGGCGGTGGCTATTCGCCTGCCCGGCCGGAGGAGGAGGCGGAGGAGGAGGCGCCGAGCCGGGCGCGGGCGCGGCGCTCCCCTGGCGGGGCCCGGCCGGGGGCAGGGCGGAGGGCCGGGGCCGGGGAGGTGGTCTCAAACACAACAACTTATTACTTCTAATTCCCCGACTGTCACCAAATCACCTGCACGAAACAAGAATCTAATTTGTTAAGCTGGCATTTCTGCAGATGGAAGATCGATTTTCTCTTTAGATTTCTCTAATTGAGTGAATATAGACGCCCCGAATTAGCCGCGCTCGGGCAAGAGGGGAAGGGAAGGGGGGGAGGGAGGGGAAAGAAAAAAGTCAACAAAAATCATCCTTGTAAAATAAGCCGTATTACGTCTCGAATTGCCCCCCAAATAATAAAGGAAGGTGGATCGAAAGGTCCCAGATTGAGTGACAGTCATATTTCTGGAACTAACTGGTTTTTAAAAGAAAAGGTTAGGACTGCTAGAGAATGCTAAGTAACGGCGCGAGGGAGAGATGGCTGAGCTCTGAAATTGCTTACAGAATTACATTTGTTTTTCTTGTGATTTTATTAAAAGTCACTCCTCATCTCCAGAATGCGTGAAAATATCTACTTTCCACTCAGATACACCACATTAAACTTGTTGGAGGCGAATTTGTTTGTTTGTCTATTTTATTTATTTGCCAGATAAGATTGATGCAGTCTTATTAGCGCTATATCTAGTTATAGGAAGAGATAAGGATGAGATGTTTTCTTTTTATTCCAATTACTAGACTTGTCACCTAACTGAATAACTGATATATGATTATTTATCTCGAGCAAATAGAAATCAGAAAAGCAGCCAACTTAACACATACAAACAAAATATGTATGTTCCTTATTACTATATACCACCTATGCAATTGAAGAGATTAAAACTACGGCGTCGAAAGGGAGAATGTTAAATACTCCTCCCACATCCGTCTCCGGCGTGTACGCTTCCATAGCTGCGCCTGACGGATTATTTACCCGGCCGGACGGAGAGATTTCGGATTTTAAAAACACGGGGGTGTGCTGAGGAAATCCCTCAGAGCTCAGCAGGACGAGTCTTTCTGGAAGCGTGGTCTTTCCCCTAAACAGAGACGCATCCGGAAAACGCTTCGCACCGGCGTTCCCTTCGCATTCGGGGCAGCCCCGGTAATTCCTGTCCGACCGCATAAGCTGTGGCCGAGCGCGTTGCGCGTGGGCTCCGCGTTTTTAAGTTTACGAACTTAACGTTCCGCCAAAAGCCTACACATACATACGTGCCTACGTACGCAGAAAGCTGGAGGGAGAGGGGGAGGTAACTTCGGTGCATAGTTTGCCTCAGGACGGCGGAGACCGGGGCGGGGGGCGGGCGTCAGGCATACCTTTGTGTTAAAATAGCTTTTTCCCCGTAAAAGACCGGTTGTCATAGTTCTGATGAAAACTAATCGGTAGCAGCCGTCCTTTGAACCCACAGCAACCGCTCCGCTGCCGGGAGCGGCCCCGCAGCCCGCCGGCGAGGAGGGGGCCGGAGGCGCTTCCCGTGCCGCAGCCGGGGCGAGGCACAGGTGTTTGGATAAACAAGCGAAGAGGAACGCGGCACTTCTTCCCAGCGCGCTCGGAGCCGCGGGCCGCGGAGCCGCGCTCGCCCCGCCGCCCCCGGGGAGCGGAGCAGGCCGCCGTCGGAACTCCTGCCGGCCGCGCCTCTGGGCAGCTGCAACCGCTCTCGCCTCGGATGCCTTTAAACTTCGTAAAGTCGCTTTCGAAGAAGTGCATTTATCGCAGCTACGGAGTGCTGCGCGCAGCCTAACGTCGTAAAGCAGCGACGACCACCGCGTTTAGCTCTGACTAGAATGAATAAAGCGGGGTCTGTAGCTGCTGGCAGCACTATCCCTCGTTTCCGAAGAAGTCGTGTTTTCGAGAAGGCTGATTGAAATAAAAACACGTGTTTATGTTTTCCCGTTTCTTAACTCGAAATTACGTCTAACGAGAGGATATAGTTTGATTTGTCATTTGTGTTTAGGGCACGCCGATGTGGAAAAGTAAATAGGAGCCTAAGTCACTTGATTTGTTTTCTGTAAGCAAATAACACTCAGAAGCATAGCTGTAATTTGCGATGAATTAAAATTGATTCTTTTCATCAGGCAAGAAAATAGGGAAATGTGAGGTCGTTAATTATTGAGGGAGGCGCTTCTCATTAAAGCGAACAATGTTACAATGCAGCACCGAGGAGCGGGAATGTGCATAATAATATCTGATATTTCAGCACTACTGTCTGGAAATACCACCACCACCAACAACAACAACAAAAAGCCGCGCGAACAAGGCAGTCAACAAAAAGTTACGTTTGAGAAACGCTGGGAGCGTTGCTAAGTGTAAAAAGCAATTACAGTGCTCTGCATACAGCAGCCCCCTTGACTGGATGGATGCTCAATAAATACATAAATAAAATATCAAATTACAAACCTTATCAGCCATTTACGCGGAGCCACCCTGCTGACTTTCGCAGTTTAACCTTATTTTACCGCGTTTCTCGCTCCAAATATAATTATTCTGATAAAAGAAGGTTCTGTTCCTAAATCAGAGCAGAATTGGTTAAATACAGTTGTTTATATTACAGCTTCATTCAATCAGGGCTCGCGTTTAGCAGGCAGGGGGGAAGCTCGGGGGGCTGGAAAGTTCTCTACCCTCTCTTCCCAGGGTCGCGGCACTGGAGAATTAGGGCCGTGTCGCTGCCGAGCGCGGTCCGCCCCGCTCCCGCGGCCCTTCCGCAGGCGGGGGCGGAGGGGAAGGGAGAGCCGTCCCCGGCCGGGACCCCGGGATCGGGCCCGCGGGGCAGGGAGGGGACGGATGAGGAAAGGAAAGTGCGGGGGGAGACGATCTCCCAGCGCCTAGCCTCTTGGCAGGCGCTCCGGTGCGAAATTCAATCTCTATTTTTTATGAGAAGTAAACCGTCTAAATAAATTTTATTAGGGGCAACCAATATATTTTCTGGTAGTTCCCTTTGTTCCAGTTCTACGTGTGTGTAACAATCTAAAACCTATTTATTGAGGAAAAATCACTGGATCCGTCATAGAAAATCCTTTTACTTTGCTCTGAAGTGATTTCTGAAGACACTCGTGTCACTCTGAAGATTTTGGCCCGTTGTGCTAAAGCCTTTCCTTGTTAGGAACTTCAGTTCCTATGATCATGTGGGGAATACCGTAAATTATAACGGGGAACGGACTTGACTGGCAGTTTTCTGGCTGCATTGGGAAAATGGAAAGATGACGGGGAATAAAATCCCTGTAAATACATCTCCGACGCTGCCCAGGTGAATTCAGGCACTTGACAAAACAAGAGTGCGCGGAAGCGGAATGCGATGAGGGTATTTTACATACGCCCCATTGTAATTTTCTTTCTGACACGCTTAAGTATCAGCCCTGCCCGCTCCTCTCTCTCCCGCGGACTTGCTTCTCTGATTTCCCCTCTTCCCTTAAGACGACTGCGCTTTGAAGTCTTGGAAGAAATGATTTAGTTTGTTTATACTGCTATAAAAATCAAGAGCAATAGAAAAGTCATAAAATGAAGCGCGCTATCAATCACACCGCAACGTTGTTATTCAGCAGTTACTAACAGAGATTGATAATCCTTTGATTTCATCCCGTTGTTATTACTCTGATGTGTCTGCGCATTAACTATTACACATTTATTTATCGACCTGAAACATACAACAACGCCGGGTGGGTGCACACGCGTGCCCTGCCGCCCTGCCCACAGCGCGGTCCCCAGGAGCCGGCTGCAGGCACCTGCAGCGCCCGCACATTTTTGCCGGTAGCTACAGCTAAAACTGAACCCCAAAGGCCCCGGCCCACGACTGACCGCTCGCGTTAAGTCCGGCCCCGGGCACGGCCGGACCCGCCGCGGAGGTCCCGGCGCCCAGCACCGGGGTCGGGGGGCGGCTCTCGGGGATTTTCACCGCCGGGGCTTCCACCCCTGCCCGGGAGCCGCACATAGGCAGTATCGTTCAAGGGAAAAAGGCAAAACAAACGAGACATCTCCACCGCCCCCCATCCAACAGGGGAAAAAACCCCAAACAAACCCAAACCCCCAAACAACAACAACAACAACAAAACAACCAAAGAAAAAATTCCCGAAACTGCCACCCCACTTCCACCTCTTTCTTTCTCTCTCTCTGCCTCTCCAGCTAGATTGTGGCCCGGGTCTGGTTCTCTCTCCCTGCTCTTAGCTGCCGTTCCCGGGCACCCAGGTTCATCGCAAGGGCTCGACGTCTCGAAAGCTGAATTGAATCAACGCAGTCTGAGCAGGGAGGAAGGGGAGGAAGAAAAAAAAAAAAAAGGCCAGCAAAACTGCCCTAGAGATCGGTCGGTCGGTTCCTTTGTCTCCTTGTTCAGACGCTGCCGAAACCCCCGCACATCTGAGCTGCGTACAAAACCACTCTTGCATCTGTTCGCATGCAGTATTTACAATGTTTTGTGTAAGTCAATTGGACGGCGGGAAAGAAAAAAAAGCCATTGGCTCTGTTATTTAACACAGACTTCACTGGGCTCCCTTTTTGGAGGAAGCTTTATTTGCACTAAATGAATAATCTTAATTGCATCACTTTTGAATTAAAAATCAATGTTAATCAAGTTGGAAGTAGTAAATATCAGTTTTCATTGTACCCGGGTAGAGGGTATTTTTCTTGTTTTGCAAATAAAAATACAAGTCAAATAACTTTAAAAGGGCATTATGTTCTGCTACAAATACAATTGAAACGGATTGTTTAGGAGCGGATCAGAAACGGTACAGAATTTTGCACTTAATTTCCTCAGTTATCATTTACAATAAGAACCTCTTGGCTTGACAGCCAAGTCTAAACAGTAGTAAATTAGTACAAATTTATACTGATTTTACTCTAATAATCGTAATAAAAGCTTATAGATTTGGCACTAATTACATAAATGCCTAATGATCTTGAAAATTACTCTGGTTAGAAATATATTACTAATCTAAACTTTGTTGTTGGCTGGCTTTGAAAAATCAGAACATTAGAAATGGTTCGCTTCACTTGTGCAAAGCGCTTTAAATTGTTCAAGTAGTTTAACATATTCAAGAGGAAAATAAAAAGCATTTAACTTTATTTACTGCTTTAAGCCGAGTTTGCAGGCGAGCCGAACCCGGAAACTTTACCCGAAAAAATAGGGCTCGGGGGGCTTTTAAATCCCGGCCGGGGAGACATCGCTCCCCGGGCGGACGGGACGCGCGGTGCCCGGCTCGCTCTGCCCGCGTTGTCGCGTGCTTCTGCGCCGAGCGGGGACCAGGAGGGGTGGCGGGGAGCCCCGGGGGCCCGGGCCGCTGCGGGGACCCGCCCAAGTGGCTCTTTCGTCGCCGCCTTGCAGCCGTCGAGGTGCGGCGGGTGGGCGAGCGGGGAAGAGCCGGGCAGCGGCCTCCGCCGCCGCCCCGAACCCGGTCCCCGAGGCGGCCGGCGAGCGGGTCCGGCGCTGACCGCCCCCAGGCCGCGCAGCCGCCCGCGCTCACCCACTCGCATTCCCTGCGGTGTGCGCTGGGCTTGCGAGCCGCCCCCGGGAGCCTGACCGGGTCGGGTCGGAGGGNCTGACATTTGCAGGCTGCCCTCCTGATTGGTCCCCGCGCCGAGCTGCTCACGGGTTCATTGAAGTGTTAAGCACCTCCCCGTCTCTCTAAAGGACATTATAATGCAAGAGACCCCCTTTTTAACCACACACCGAATTTTCTTTCATTTAGGCGATCTATATATATCTATATCTTATATCTTATATCTATTTTAAATAACTTAAGGCCGCTAAAATTTGGGGGGGAACAGCCTTCGCCCTGGAGCGGTGCGCGATGCTGTCTCACGCCGACCTCCTGGACGCCCGTCTCGGTGAGTTTCCCCCGGCACCCCCCCGCCCCGCGGCGGCTGCACCGGCGGCGGCGGCGGCGAGCGGGGAGGAAGCCGGGGCAGGAAATTGACAATTTGTTCCTTGTTTTACCTTAATGCGATCTAAATGGGCTAATTCCTTTAAAAGTAATTGTACTGTATTAAAGTTTAATTTGATTTAACATTTAAAAAGAGAGAGAGAGAGAGGGAGACCTACGGAGTATGTAGATCTACAGCGAGTTGTGGATCATTTAATTTCTCTCTCCCCTGTTTTTATACACGTACCTACACATTACTACTATGATGATGATGATCATTATTATTTTAGGACAGATGAGCTCGATGGGTATTTACGGAGGAGTTCCGGGTGGCCTTTTCCTGCTCTCCCGCTCTCTTTCCTCTCCCCTTCTTTTCGTGTGTTTTTTTTTTCTTTTTTAAAAAAGAGAAATATCTGTATCTACCTATTTATTGTTATTCATGCGTTTGTTTAGAGGGGCAGAGGGAGGACAGGGGACAGATCGGTCAGGGTGACCGAGGTCCCCGCGCATCTCTCGGGGAGGTAAAGCTCCCGGCAGCAGGGCGGCTCGAGTGATATTTCTTTCTCTTCGTTTCTTTCTTTTACCAGCCCCGCTGGAAAACCCAGGCTGAACCCCGCAAAACTTGCCCTCCCCCCCCCCTTCCCCTCCCTCGGTCTCGCAAGGGGAGGCCCGGCAGGGAGCTGGTTATTTAAGCAGGAAGAGGAACTGCTCGGTGTAAAGTTTTCTCTCCCTCTCCCCGACTTGCGCCAGGCCGGGGGCTCCGCGCTCCGCGGAGCCGAGCCGGGCTGCGGGTCTGGTGGGCGGCCGGGGGGCGGCGGGGGGCGGAGGCGGTGGCGGTGGCTGGATGCCTCTCGCCGTCTCGGTGCGCTGGGAAACGGCTCTGCCGGATACGTGCCCGGCAGCAGGGGAGTGACCGCGGCCCCTTTGCTTCCGCAGGGATGAAAGATGCGGCAGAGCTGCTGGGACACCGGGAGGCGGTGAAGTGCCGGCTGGGCGTAGGGGGCTCGGATCCCGGGGGTCACCCGGGAGACATGGCCCCCAACACGGACACGGTGGAAGGGACCACCCTGCTGCCAGGGGAGGACATCACCACCGTGGGATCCAACCCCAGCTCCTTAGCCGTCAGCGCCAAAGACCCCGACANGGACACCGGGATGCGGTGAAGTGCCGGCTGGGCGTAGGGGGCTCGGATCCCGGGGGTCACCCGGGAGACATGGCCCCCAACACGGACACGGTGGAAGGGACCACCCTGCTGCCAGGGGAGGACATCACCACCGTGGGATCCAACCCCAGCTCCTTAGCCGTCAGCGCCAAAGACCCCGACAAGCAGCAAGGCCAGCAGGGCGGCCAGAACCCCAGCCAGGCTGGGCAGCAGCAGGGGCAGCAGAAGCAGAAGCGGCACCGCACCCGCTTCACGCCGGCGCAGCTCAACGAGCTGGAGAGGAGCTTCGCCAAGACCCACTACCCAGACATCTTCATGCGGGAAGAGCTGGCCTTGCGCATCGGCCTCACCGAGTCCCGGGTGCAGGTATGAGCAGCCGCCACCGCGCAGTACCCGCCCCTGCCGCGCCCGCTGGCCCCGTCCCCGGGCGCACCGACGGCGGCACCGACGGCCGGCGGCGAGGCCGGGCACAGAGGGGCGGGGGGAGGCGGGCGTGTGGGTGCCCCGAAACCTCGGCCCGGCGGCCGGAGAGGAAACCCACTCCCGAACGCAACAGTTTGGGCACGAAGCTTCGAAACCGGGCACCTCTCCCCCGCCTCCTTCCGCAAAGTTGTCCCCTTGGGGCGCCCCCTTGCCCCCCCGCCCGTCTGCAGCGCGGTGGTCCCGAGTGCGGCGCGGCGCGGAGCTTCCCCCCGCTCCACGGCCCCGCCCGGGGCAGGAAAGAGCCCGGAAAGAGAGGGGCGAGCCTCAGCCTTCGCTCGGCGCTCAGAGCCGAACCCACACCCCTCGGAAATTGGCCTCACTCCCCGGTGCGGGGTCCGGCGGCGGCAGCGGAGCGCGACGCCGCTGTCCAGGGTGCTGCCGGCGGCACGGCTGCGGCGCCGGCGCCGCCACCGCCGCCGGGACGGGGCGTCCCGGGAGCCTGCCGCCGGGAGGGTCCAGGTGGGGCACGCAGGAAGGCACACGGGCTCGTGAAAAGGCACTTCGGTGAAAAAAATCCGTTGCATTTGGACTCGGGAGTCTCCCCGTTCCAGCTTTCATAGTGCCCGGGTACGGTGGGGGTCGCGGGTAACTTCAACGTCCGGGGCGCAGTTTGTTCTCTAAAGTACGTATTTACACGCACGCACACAGATACACGTATTTGCACACAGGCACATAAGAAACTACTTAGTCAAATAAATGTAAACGAAATTTGGAAAAGGGGTAGATCGATCCAACCACTAGACTGCTCAGATGCGGCTTTTGTGAGCAGACGGGTGTTTTAGCGACTTTCTGGACCAGTCCCTTCCGAGGAACGAAAGCCTGCACAACGGCAGGCTTACCGGATGCGCATCCCCGCTCAGCACCGTGCACCGGGAATGCCACCGCACTTTACCGGAGCCGCCGTTCAAAATCCCTCTCGGCAAACCTGGGCTCCTCGGCTAAACACAGACACGCCAAAACAAATTCTTAAAAGAACGTTTTTATGAACAGAAACCGACTCCGTTCTCGAATGCGACAGAAAACGCACGTCTGCTTTTAAAAAGTAAACCAACTTGACTCAGCCTGCACAGGACTATAATTAGTTTAAATTAAGAAAGAAATTAGATTCACAAATAAAATATAATTGGACAACTGACTCTACGAAAAAAGAGAACGAGGTCTATTAAACTTTATTGGGTTTCCCAAAGGTTAATGATACCAATTTCAATATTAGGAGTGTGGTAAATGAAGTAAAATATAAAATAAAAAATTGAAATAGTTATTTTCTAACAGCACATCAAAGAAATTCGTAGGAAGAAAGACAAAGTGTTTTAATGGCCTCAGCATAATCTTAAACCGATGCTAATAGCTCGAGACTGCTGATAAAAACAGTTTAATAGAGGAGCAATTTAAATATTTTTTACAATAATGTTCTGTAGTTTAAAAAGTAATCAGATCAACATAACCTTCTTAATTAACACTTCAAAATGATTAACATTATGTAATCTAAGGCAAAATAATTTATGTAAAATGTATTTACTTCAGAATCCGATGTATCACTGCTCCTTGACCAAATTTAAATTAAATAGTAATTGGTTTATGTTCTTATATGAGTACTTTACAGTTTTCTTTATAGTTAACAGATTGCCTACACATTCCTTGCAGCATGTGGGCTCCATGCTGATTAAGGAACGCTCCAAATAGTTAATTTATAGCGGCTGTATATGTTTTTAAGGGTTTTAGATGCTAGGATAAATCACCTCTTTCCTCATTTTAGATCTATATTTAATGTATATGATACATTTAAATAATTATTACAGCGGCTGGTGCTTAAATGGGAGTCCAATTCCACGTCTGATATTGCTCTGCTTTTCAGGCTGGTGTAATAAAACCATTCTTTTTATAGCATGCCATTATTAGAAACCAATTTCAGAATTATTTATAACCTGGAATGGCTTATTAAGCAGCAATGCGAGAATCATGCAAATTACGCGATCAAATGCAATATAATAAGCATAATCATTAGTCTCTAGCACGGATTAATTAACTTTCAATATTTTATTTACATAAAAACCAAATCAGTGAAATAACTTCTGCACAGTCAGGCTTGCCTTTCAATATTTTATACGAACAAAAATAATGTGCTGTAATTCCATTGACCGTGTCCCCCACAATGGTCCCGTCACCTGCCACATCTTAATAGGGGACAAGCTGAGAGTATTTTCTAGTTTTCTAATGGAATGAGAAATTGCATTTTCTTCCTCTCCCTGCACTATTAAAGTGTAATGAATTCGGCCCAGAGTTCACGGCTGGCTGATCGAAATGAACCTGAGATCTGAGCTTTAATACAGCTCTCCAGATTTCCTACCAAATCTTCACATTAATCATCCGCTGGATTCCAATGAGATCTTCATAAAGCTTCGGCTCCTGGAAAAAAAAAAAAAGGAAGAAGAAAAACAAAAGTGGTATTCTCTCCTCTCTCTCTCTCTCTTACCCATTTATAGCTAGGGAATTAAATGGGCTATATATTTTAAAATACATTTACAGTATGTCTATATTACTGTAACGGCAGACATCATCAAGGTAGATTTTTAGATTCCAACCTCCATTAGATTCTCAGTGTTGTATTAACAATTTTCAGAGGCTAGCTGCATCTTAAAAGGAGTCCAAAGTTGCCAAAATTTGCTCGTGGTTAATACACTTCTAGAGTGCCGTGTGTGCGTTTTCAAAACCTCCCCCAGATTTTCCCTGCGTTTTAATCTGTCATGCACCAGTTTTCAACTGGAAACATTCTCATTTTAAAAGCATATGCAGCATAGCTACGAGCTGAAGCGATCAGACCTGATGGAGATTCTTTACACCACCGGTAAACCATGAAACATAAAAAGATTCTGTAGCCGCGATTTAACTGTTAACCCTAAAACATAACGGAACGCGATTTTTTCGGCTACTCACACGACGTTTCGTTCCCTAACGGCCGCTCACCGTCGCTGGCGGGCGCCCGCGTTCCCCAGCCTGAGCTCGCGGCAGCAAACGGCGGGCTCCGGCGGCGCCGGGCACCGCGCTCCCCCGCATTCGAAGCGGACCCGGCTCCCCCAACCACCACCACCCCCACCCTCCCCCACAGCCGCCCCGCTGCTTTCGGCAGCGGAGCGGCGGGGGCCCCCCCCCCCCCCCCCCCC
>VZSC01018597.1:200877-249700 GCA_013398225.1 Steatornis caripensis
ACCCCGCCGCAGGGCAGGGCCGCTGGAGGAATGAACAAACGATGTGAAATAGGATGTTTTGTGTAGCTAAAGCATTCTTGTTACATACTGGTCGATTCGTGATATGTTTTAACTTATTGTCTGTGCTTATTTATTGCATTTTGGGTTTCTTAATAAATGTTTGAGCTAATATAAAACCTATTACTTGACTTTTCCGGACACGTTTATATCAAGTTAATGTGAATGGATAAGTAAAATAATTTTCAGTATGTGATATGAAAAATTATGAGTTTTGATGTGGCGTGTGAGATATGAGAGGTGTCTTGAATCGCAGGCAAAAAAATAAAAAAAAAAAAGACAGGACTTCCTTCTGTAGGATTCACCAAGTCCTTTGTCACAAGTTTGGGGATAGTTTGCTTGCTTGAATTCTGCATTGAAGCCTTTCATTTGTCACAATTTTAATACTTCATTATTAATAAACTTTTGTTAATCTTTCTGCGTGATTGGCCTTTTCACTGCAAGACGCGAAGTTCCGCGGGGGGCAGGCGGGCGGAGCGGGGCGGGCAGCGGCGGCGCCGGCTCCGGGGCCCGGTGCGGGGCCGGGGGACGAGGGCTGGGACGGCAACGGGAGCGGGGGCCGAGGGCGCTTCGCCGGAGGCCGTTTTGCCAGCGCCGAAACGAGCGCGCCGCTGCTGTCGGGGCAAATCCCACGGAAGAGAAAACCCTCGGTTTACTCCCCTGCAAACTTTGAACACGGGGAGGCGGGGGTTGGTGTGTGGAAAGTGCAGCACTTCGGCAAGCATGATACGGCCCGGTCCGGGTTTCTCTTTTTCTTCTGCCCCCCCACACCTCTCACCCTGCTCCTCCCTCCCTTTCATTTTTTTGTGCAATGCACTGAGATCTCTTCTCCTCGTACATCAATTACACACCTCTTAATTACACACCTGAGAGTGCCCGGCTCCATAGGCACCCGCAGAAGGGTCCTTGCCCGCTCCAAAGTGCGTATTACACATGCATATTTAATTTAAAAGAGAAATAAAAGCAGAATAAATTATTGGCGATCCAGGCTGTGAGTGAGTCCGCTGGGGGTCACCTGAGGAAGCAGCCCTACGCCCTTCTGCAGGAGCCTGCTCATGCAGGTGCTGGAACAGCTTAGGTTGCTCATCCTGACGCAGGCCAGGCCAGGCAAGACAGGTCCCATACCATAATGAATACTATGGTAACGTCTCGGCTAAGAAGATACCATGCTCTGTCCCTCCTTCCAGCCCTCCCTCCTCTCCCCGGTCCAGCCTCGGGCCGAGGAGTAGCCCCTCTGCACCCAAGCTTAGCTCTGAGTTTGAAATTTGTGATCGGTTTAGATCAGCCATCACAGATACGGACACATGGGATGTGTATGGAGCAGGGCTGGTCGGTGTGCCCCCAGCTCCCCTGTCCCAAGGGTGCTCCTGTGTGGGCCAAGAGGAGTGACAGCCCAGGTGGGATATCCCTTGGTCCTCCCAGACCCACAGAGGTCCCTTCCTCATGCTGTGGCGCACCAGAAGGAAAAGCAGGTCCCCACTTACATGCAGAGGAGTGCAAATCTCACTCTGCTTCTTCCAAATGTATGGAAGGTTGTTTACAAGCATGTAATTTTTACAGCTGCTTTATATTGCTACAAGCAAGACAGCTTTATGATGTAGGAATGTCGTAAAGCGTGGTATGTAAGATCTTTAAAAAATACGTGCTTTTTAACTGTAGAGAAAAATGCTGCCTCTGGCTGGCGGCAGGGGACTGAGACACAACCTGTGAGATCCAACCCCTGACACCAAATGCTGCAACTCTACGGAAGGGGCCTTACAAAGGTCCTTCGGCTGAATTCTTGCTCCTAAAACATCCATCATTTCCTCCATATTCTAATGCAACTGTTGTCCTGGTTATGAGCAAAGCTTTTTGATCCCACCCAACTTTGATACAACATTTGTTTCCATGGCAATAGATCTTTGTGTTCTGAGTCCTGGAGATTTTTGAAATGTACCCTTAGCATCAGCTGAAGCTTTGCAACGTAAAACATCTAAGCTGATGCTCTTATGTATTTAACATGGATGAAAGGAAGGAGACCGCAGGTTTCGCTCATACGTGTTACAGGTTGTGTGTGAATGATTTTATTACAAAACCTTGCTCATGCTGATATGAAAAGATAAAAATTAAACAGCACCGACTGGTTCCACCTAACAACAGGAGCAGCTTTGCTTCATTCACACAAAGTGATCAAAATAAATGAGCGAATTCCATGTAAATTGAGAGGGAATATTTATGTTGAATAACAATTAGCTATTACTGACTAAGTAGCTAACACCAGGTACTGGGGCTGTCTCAAGATGGCCTTATTTGCTTACCTCAAGGTGTGTTTTAGCTTTGAGCAATTCCACACAGCATGTAAATAGTGTCAGATTTACATTTGTGTAAATGGATTCATTTCCACACTGGCACATGTCCGTGTAGGTTTACTTCCCTCTAAACACAACATCACCCCTAATGTCTAAGGAATATAAGTAAGGATAATGTCACTGAACCTTTCATTTGCTCTCTTGATGAAATGCTTTGACACACTCTCTCTCTTCTCTTCCTCCCCTCAAATCCCCCTGGAAGGCAGAATCTGCTCTTACTCACTGCTGGAGATTGCAGTCAGTGAGCAATTACTAACACTGGAAGAAAGTTTGTGCAAGGCAAGGGATCAGATAACATTGCAGCACAGATTATATTATTGTACTAGCAGCAATGATCTCTGCTCCTAGAAATGAAAATGTGGTTTAATTTGTGTTGTGGTCTTTAAATTTTCATTTTTCAGAATAAAAATCTCCGCACATGAAAATGTATCTTGCAGTAATGGAGGTATGGCAGTTAACCTGTCAGCTGAAAGTATGTAACCTTCCTTTTCTCCTTTTCATGACAAAGGTAATCTCATCTGAGGGCATTTATGTGAAGAAATAACAGCATGGCATGGTGAAACCACTGGCTCATTAATCCTGGCATCTACTTCCTGCAGGGCTTCTTGATTAGTTAGATTCATTCATCGGGTATTTCGGAGTTTTTGATTTCTCACCACTGGCTAGGTTCACTGAGTTCAGGCTAAATTGAGCCAGAAGCAATGTTTATTAGTAATTTTGTAATACAGGCTACCCTAATAATTCAGTACCAATATCTCATCTGAAACATATCCATTCACCCTAACACCTAATGCAGTTTGCAGCTGTGTTCAGAGAGAACCGAGAGAACACAAGTGATTTGGCATGTATTTTCTAAATTATTAATATGAGAGCTAATAGCGAACTCCTCTTCATTTCCAATGCCAGAATTAAGATTCTTTTTTTTTTTTTTTAAAAAGCAAGCCCTGACACAGAGGCGACCACCTCCTGCTTGCCATTAGGTCTGAGCTCGGAGTGGTTGGTCTGGGAGGCATGGCCTGTTTAGCCTTTCAACATAAAGACAAAAGGGAGAACAAAAGAATTTTAGCTTTTCCCTCACCTGTGCTGTAAACATAGGAAAAAATCTAAATGCCACGAGAGGAAAAGGAAGAGGAGTTCAAGAAAATTAGCATCCTGTAATGTCATAGTTCTATCTCAAATGTTTGGTAGCATATATATATATATATAACAGAGTTAAAGCTTGGACGAAAGGGACAGAGAAGCAAAGGTCCTGATCCTGCAGTCTTTAAAGCCTGTGCTGACCTGGCTGTGAGTTCAGCAGATGCGTGAGTGAAGATTCGTGGCATTGGTGCTCAAAATTGTTCTACCAGAGAGCTTTCCCCGATTCCATAAACTCTCTTTTCTAAAAGACATTATGACCACACATGGACCGCATTCAAATGTCTGACTGCAGCTTGTATCACGTTGGCTTATCCAGCCATAGGTGAGATCCAGGGCCTGAGAGCCAGTTCGGCTCTACTTGTTCTCTTTCAGGAAAACAGAGGTGGTGGTGGAGCAGGGGAGTAGGGACGCCACAGTTTTAATTTTTCACCTCATCATGACAAGAACGGCAGCAAGAGCCAGAGGGGCTGGTTGTGCCCAGGATGTGGTAGGGAACTGTCTTTGCTTAACCGTCATCTTTTATTTGAGTAGTGCTCAAGGCATTGCATTAATAGCCATGTAAGGCCCTCTGAGATTTACTTCTACTCTTCAGGAAAAAAAACAGCAGAAGGGTGTCTCTCTTTTCAGGCTCCTCACAGCCAGGGCCCACGCACCGATCAGGCTGTCTTTGTCTTCCACCTGCGATGTTGTACAATGGTATTGGTGGGAGGTCACCTCTCTTAGTTGCCAATAAATTGTGCCTGCTTCAGCTTCTCCCGAGACCATCTTTGAGGCTCGAGAGCTCTGCTTCACTTTTATGTTGCATTGTTCATCAACACTTGTGCTTAAAAAACATTTTTCAGAGCTAAAATCATGATTTTACGAGCTTTGAATTTTGCCAGAGGAGAATCCCTCTCTGGGAGGAAGGAATCTGGAGACGTTTGTGTGAGATTTGCCACTGGAGGTTACACAACCGTTCTGCAGACATCCTTACCCACCTTCGAAGGTCAAGAGGGAGAATGCAGAATATGCTTAATACACTGTCTGTGAGGGTGATGTTCTCTCCTGACCCCCATACATAGTTTGTGCCTTGGAGTATGAAGTTTGATTAGCCCTTTCTTGCAGCACTGGAAGCATCATGGTAGTGATCCAAAAAGTACTTTGGAAAAAAACAAACTACAGACTTTCTCTCACTGACCTCCCGCTACAGTGAATTTCATAAGCTGACGATGCACCCTGTAAGGACACATTTCTTTTTTACTGGTTTCAATTTATTGCCCTTTAATATAATTTAAGTGGCAGCTATGATTCCCTGTGGCTCCTTTACAAGCTTTTAAGGTTTATTTTTTTGATAACTTTTTAAAGAGCATTTCAGGATGGCTACGAGCACCTTTCCCTATTTTTGGTATCTAATAATTAAGAGGAAGCACCATCTCCTGTTTCAAGGCATAAACATTGCTTTATAATGAAATTCCTATGTACTGGAAGGCTGTGATGTTGAGCTTCCTTCCTACATCACAGCCCAGGCAAAACTTGATTTAACTGTAACATGAGGACTCTCATGTCATTGTAGCCAGAGGATTTGGTTGTGCCACAGTCACAGCAAATGTAAGCCAACGATATGCCGGGTAAGCAGAAGACACAATATTTGCAGGGGACATAGGATGGTCTAGCTGCTCTTTGCCATGGCCACAGCCGTTATACGGTGCTAGTTGGTGTCCCCTGGGCTTCTGAGGCCAGAATGCGCTCAGGGAGTCCCCAGGAAGGAGGATGCTCTCATTTACCTGGCTTACAGGCTTGTGTCGCTAGGCAGATATCCACTGAATTCAGATTTATAAACAAAATCGAGTGTAAAAAGATATTTCAGCAGCTACACGGCCACAAAATGTCACCAGAAATTAACCAGCTTTGCTCTTTCAACTGGAGAACAAAATGAGAAGTCTACAGAAGGTCAGACATATAAAAATGCATTGAGATGAACAGGGAAGAATATTAAATTACTAAATAAAGAATTACACTTGGTACAGTTGGTGGCTCTACTCCTTGTGTCTATTATAAGCAATAATTAACACTCACAACTGTATTCATTGTCAGCTTATGTTCTTATCTTCAGGTCTCGGTAGCAAATAAATGACTCACGCTTTATTCTTGAAATTTTAATTATTATAAGAAATACTCGAGGACAATTCCACTATATTTTATATTACTGTCACTTTGCCCTTTCTGCTTTAACTTTTGTGCAATTTTAAGCTTGGATTTGCCTGAACTGTGACCAGACAGATTCCCAAAGGAGTGGAGGATTCTGCTGGGCTCTGAGGGACCCCATTTAAGTAAAGACAGTTACAGTGGCGATGCTTTTTAAAGGATCCAAGGTTCTGTGTTATTAGCTGATTGCTCTGGCCTTTATTCATATCTCACACAAGAAGCTGCTGCCTCTGACCTCATCACGTGGTTTGTATCCGCACTTAAATCAGATCTTCTTCATTTCTGTTGGAGATGATTCTTGTCCCATCTACAATAAATTGCTCTAATAGTCCTTCATTCATTATGTCCCCCTCTCTTAGCCTTTCCGCTAGGACGTAAATCTGTAGATTTCATTCGTGGATGTTACAGGCAATCAATTACACCCAAAATATAAAGCCAGCCTGTTACTTGTTGATCACTTCCATACACATCCTTCTTTATGTTACAACTCTTGACATCAACTGGTTACACCATCACTATCACTTGCTAAATGAAAGCATCCAGCCCAGCATTATAGGTATTTTTTTGAAAAGCGTCTAAGTGTCTTAGTACGTACATCTCCCCTTCAAAGTAATGTAGGCTGCCCAGTTCCATCAATTTTAATCCTCGTTACCTTCACCAGCTTCTTAGCAAACTCCACAACTAGTTCAGAATTTTCTTGTTTATCAAATAACGTCCTCTGAACTTGTTCTGTCCAACATCTCTGCCAATACACAAATATCTTGTTCCTATTAATTGCACTGCTCTGATCCCGGCCACCTTTGACAGCTGAGTTGCCCGGTTGGTTTAGAAGTGCTGTTTCTACCAAGCCACAAAGTCTCATCTCAGCTTTAGATGTCATCTTGCTCCTTATATTTTACCTCTGCCTTCAGAATGAGTTTATGAGTAAAGCAGTTTGGGATCCTCCACATGAAAGATTATCTACTTGCCTGCTCTTGCTTTCAACAATGCCTCTAGGATTTTGACACATCACATATTCTTCTGATGTGAATCACAGTAGATGAAAGAGGGTTCAGTGCACCATTCCCGGCTGTGCCTTTCTCCCTCACCTTCTGTCATCACCACGTGTGCCACTCCACCGGTGAACCTCCATGAAATGACTTTGATACATCTTGGTCACATCTAGGTATTCTCATTTCCAAACTGGCAGAAAAAAATCAAATGAGCTGGCGCTTGACCCATCAGCAAATCGTTCAGCGACAAAAGGCTTCCTCATTCTATGTACTCAGGGTGCTTTTAGTCAGTCCTGCCTCATATCAGGGTCTGCACAGCAGTGGAAAATCCTGAAGGCGTGCTCTTTGCCTCAGCGCAAGTTTCTTGAGAGGTTCCCAGGGGAGCAGCTTGACTGGCCAAAGAAGTCGGAGTCCTGCTTGCCCTCTAGCTGAGCTGCATTGGCCGGAGTAGCTGTGCGTGAGGCCAGGTTGTTGCTTCCACACCTTTTAAGAGACTAACATCACCTTGGGAGAACCTGACTGGGATGACTCTGCTTATGACTGTCTGCCCTGCCTTGCAGAAGAACGCAAAGTATGAAAATTCCTCTCAGTTTTGCATGCCTGTGGAGAAATAGCCATAAGGCAGAGCGTTGTGGAGACCTACACTGTGTTGCATTTAAGCACAGGCAGCTGACATGTTGGCAGCTAGAGCGTCCCTTACTTGTTGAACTGCTCTTTGACTCCTTTGCTTTACAGCATTATCCTAGAGAACAAGTGGCTCTTGCTTACTGTGGTTTTACCAGGGTTTACAATGGCACTCCTGCGTATGCTAAAGGTGGGTTTGTGTTTTCACACAGTCCCAGTAGGTTCAAGTGCCTGCATCAATGCATTTGGGCCTGATCTTCAAGGTGGTGACACCTGAAACTCCTCAAGCCTTATGCTGGAGTTGTTGGTGCCCAGGCTCCCTGAATATGAGATTCTAAGGTTGTTGCATGGGTCATTGGACCCTGGAGGCTCAAAGAAAATCCTCACATACTCTTGAAGTATATTCTGATGGGCTGAATTCAGACTGCAGTTCATAGCCATTTGGGGAGAGGATGGTAGGCAGAAGGGATGGGTGACAGGCCTTCACAGCATGGTGAGGAGACCTTGTTCCTCTCCGTTGCCTAAGTAGGGGATCAGGCTGCAGCAGCCTTGCTCCAAACTGCTCCTTGCAGACTTCATTTTAGGTACCATAATACATTCAGATGTCCTAAATTTACCAGTATCCCTACGCTCACTTGGGGCATATCTCTGAGGACTCTTAAAGAGTCACAAGAATAAGCCAATAGGAAATATAAAGCACCGGGTTTATGCTGAATTTCGGTTGTCTGTAGATGGCTGGGTGTGACTCGGGTGACGGTGCAGGACTTTGTCTTGCACACTGGGATACAGTGCCAGGGCTTGGAGTCCAAAATAAAATCCCAGACATGATTCACTGACGTGGAGTTGTATTTGGTGAGTAGTAATATCAATTCTAGAATCTTACTATGGTTTATTTACTGATAACATTAGCATGTGAGCTGATTCACATTGCCACAGAAAACCTTGGCTTGCATATGAATGTTATTATGCTATCAACTGCTTCTGATACCTCACAGATTTTTTTCTATTTTCTCCCTCCTAATCTATTTTTTTAGGCCAACAACCCTGCTTCAATGCCAGCATCTGCCTTTCTAATAATGTAACTATTTACTGCATCATTGTGCTCTACTCTCATTTCATGTTGTCATACTCTCCATGACATTATTTGAAAATTGTCAAAACCCTCAGTGAGAAATTTCTACCAGAGGGAAAATGAGAAATGCAAACGGTGCAGCCTGGATACCATGAAAATGCATGGAGACTGAAGTCACGCCGTGCCTCTCCAGTGTGACCTCCTTCTGGACTCAGGGTGAGACACTCAGACCACGTATGCTAGAAAAGCTGATGCTTGTTTTATCTTGTCATGTGTTCTTTCAATATAGATAGATGTTGAAGTTTGCTCGGAGTCCCTCTGGACAGCTCTGCATTGTGTTTCCATCATCATCTTTTGTGTCTTTCGATCAGCAACAAATGTCCGTGCAGTGATCAGTGAATTACTATAAAAACAGGAGTTGCTTGTATTGAGTTATATCTCCAGGACTGAGCTAGCTTCACTTAGGCTAAGCGGCTTTAACAGAATCATATGAGCTAGATAAAGGAGAAACAAAAATAACTATGTTGAACGGGATGCTTGTTACCATCAACCATCAAACATTTCCCTGAGCTCAGTCCTCAAACATCACTGCCTACAGCTGTTCACTGTTGCTTTGTCCTTTTCAAGGCGGTCCTTAGGAGTAGAGAAACAGGCACGGCTTGCAGTGCCTTGTCAGAACCCTCTTGCTGGGTGGCCTCTGCAGGCTGTGGGCAGCCCAGGACATGCTACAGCTGTCATGCTCAGGGTAAGGAAGAAAAGACATTTTAGGAAGAATGGTACATTAAGACAATCAAGTGTTCAGGGCAGCTTGGCTATATGAGAGCAGACGTCTAATATGTTGTTCGCTACTTTCATACTGTTTTCCAACTTCCATCTCATGTGCCCCAGAACCACACCAAAGTCAGCCCTGAATCACAGCGTATTTCAAAACCTCTGAAGGCGTCTGCTGAGCAGCTCAGCTGCCCCGGTGCAGAGAGTTGCACCTGGCACCGACATGACCCTGCCTCCCCCAGTGGCAGCACATGTCTCAGTTTCCATAACCTGACTCCAGCTGGAATGGACACATCAGCTGTTAGCCCATTCCATTTGCACCCCGGAGGTCAGAAACACTCCTCTTCAGGTCTTAAACCAGGGTTGTTCACAGCACAGATGGGAGTGAACAAGCTGGTGCAGAAGATGCCACCACAGAAAGGAGCTGCTCAACCATTGCCAGGCTGCTTGACACTTGCAAGCATTTGCTTCTCCATGTGCTAGTAGTACACGGATCACGTCTTCTGCAATCTGGGAAACAAGAAGTCTCCAAAACAAGAGATCCAGAGGTCTGCTTTGTAACCAAACAGTTTAAGACTGACCCAGACAGAATGTTCCTCCACTGTTCCACAAGCTTCTGAGTAGAACGAAGTCATTTATTTCTGGAGCCAGTGCTGAAAGGACAGGAGGGCTATATGCAGTTTAAAAAAAGTTGTAGTGGCTCACAATTAGAGTCTCCCTTCTCAATACAGAAGCCAAATACAAACTGGTACTGTAGGCTTATGAGGCACACAACTGCTGGATGTCTGCATGTCTTGCTCCATGTAATAAACATTACATTGTCTTGTGCTTTATGTACTGTAGTTTGAAAATCTCACCCATGAAGTTACGTGTTGTCCCGTATCTGACATGGCTGTACAGAGGACTTTTCTTAAAGCTAATAAGAAAAATGTGTACTAGTAAAAAATAACACCCTGCCCCCTACCCCCAACAGAAATACACATCAAATGATCCTAAGCGGAATCAATTATCATATGTCTTCAGAATAAAGCTGGCGTCATTTTCTGAGTTTTGTTTGGCTAATCCAATGAGGCTACTAAACATTGCCAAGTATTAAGGGTACGAAGTCAAAACCCTTTTTTTCAGCTCAGCTGTGCTGAATGGCAATTACATATTCTGAACAATCATACAACTTCTTTAATCAAATGAGGTAATATGAAATTGGCTGGATTTTCCTCAATACTTTCAACTTCAGTGAAAAATACAATAATTAAACTCTCGGTACAATGACTTTCAAACCTCTGTGCACTCTCAACTCCCTCCCTTCTTCTGTCTCTGGATAATAAATCCTTATGAAAGCTGCCACCACGACTGAGACAGGTTGTGAAATTGTTTAATAATGTTGACTCAAGTAGTGACATAATTTGGAGACTTTTGGTTTTCTTGCAATGTCTTTAAAGAAAACTGTGAGCTGCCAGATGTGGCAGAGCAGACACAGCCCCCAGAAGCAAGAAGGAAGGGGTTTGCAGCAACGAGCGCTTTATATCCCCCGTGGACAACCAGGTGAGTCAGCTTTAGGGGTAGGAAACCCCCACATTGTCCTCTTTCTCCTTCCCTGGTGGCCCATCTTACAAGCCCTTCTTTGAAACACTTCTCTTGGGAGAGGAACAGAGACAGGTGAGTTAATGTCTCATATTTTGGAGACTGGAGAGGGTGCCCAAGCCACTCTTGGCAGCCCACGCAAAACGTTTTAACGTGCCTGGAATATAAAAACATCTAGTGGGAAGTAAACCCCACAGAGCCAACTTCTTTCTCCATTCTGAGAAACAACTGCCACATCAGGCCCCAGGTGCTTGCTGAACCCACACGGAGTTGCCAGCTGGACTCAGGGAACACTTGTTTTACAAAACTGATCATTTCACCAGGAAGATACAATTCTGCTTTAAGGAGAAGATAAAGAACAAGCCCATGGCGTTCCTTCCCACTGTTGTGCTTTTCCATCTGTGAATACCATTTGCCTAAGTCCACCAAAAATTATCAGGGTGTATTTTAACTGCTGTATATTGGGAAAAAAAATCACTTACGTTGTTCCTTGTATGGGAGATGTTGTGAGTCTGAGCACCCTGGCTCCGGTGTGAGAACTACACCGTGTTTCAAAAGGTCCTTCAAGTCCCACGAAGTCCTGCGAAATAATACCATGACACCCAAATATCTTATGGTTTTAAAAGTATGTATCTAATAAATCTGAACATTATCTGTTTAAATGGATGTAAAATGTCTGTCTCTGAAAGGCTGGGCTGTAATTCTAAGGACGCCATCGAAAGAAGAAAAAAAAATACTAGCGCTAGTAACAGATGTGAAATTACATTAGATAAATATAATCATTAGTTTCAGTCTCACCCTGGTTAATTTGTTTGTGGAAATGTGCAACCCATTATTCATTAGGTAATTTTTCACACATTGATTAGAAAGCCATGTCGAATTGTGACCCAGCACATTGGGGTTTGCCTATCTTGAACTATACTGCTTACAATAGTGGAAATGGGGGACAAAATGTTTATCTCAGGCTGATTTTGTGCCAATAAATAAAGTAAATCAATAGCCAGTGAAGTGTGAACGACATTTCTCTGCTGTATAATATGGTTTTGGGGGCAATTTGACATGCTACAAGGGGAAACAAGGGTCTTGAACAGAAAGGTAATAAAAGCAAATCATGCTGGTAACTGTTACTGAAGTCCTGTATTTTTCTCTACATGGGCAGCTTTAAGATGAGAAAAATAATGCACACAACAGTCTAAAAACACTGAGACACTCCCCAGCTTTGTAAACCTTGGGGATCAAATCTGGATGTGGTCAAGGGAGGGGCAGGTTTCTGGGAAATCGATGCTCTGTGTTTAGTTGGGACTCTGAACTGCCCTGGCAGTGCTGGCTCTTCCCCAACAGCACTTGCCTCAAGTGACTTTTTCCCTCTGGTAGCTTCCTTCCTACGGGGTTAAATTTTGAGGCTATAAATAGTTTAGCATCAAATCAAAGAAGCGGTATTCCCACATCCCCGTGAGACCACTGCAGCACGAATGCAGCTTATTTTAAGTGGCATTTGCTGCAGGTGTAAACTGGTGGAATTTAATCAGCTTTGGTGTGTTGCATCGGTTTGCACCAGCAAAGAAGTTGGCCCTTCGTTATAGTTTTTCAACTTTGATGTTTTGCCTTTGCAAATTGCAGATAAATAAAAAGGTAAAGGTCAGAGTTACACATTTGTGGCTGGTGCTGTCACGCCCTACTCAAATTATTCTTCCCAAAAGACAGTTTGGACTATGTAGGTACACTATCAGTGGTTTTACTCAAGCATCAGTTGTGGGGTACCCTGTTTCATCCACACTGCTTCTCGACTCAACTAAACACAAATGAGAATAAACCATATTCTTTTTTCTTTTTTTTTTTTTTTAATTGGCATTGCTATAAAGAAAGACAGTGGAAGGGATGCTGCAGTACAGCTCAAGCCAGTCTTCAGTGACATCTCAGAAATTAGTCTCAGCTATCACCATGGCTGGCATCAGGACAGAAAAAGAACACATGGCAAACACAGGGAAAATAGCTCCTTTAGCAAATTCCAACATGTCCAAAGCACTCTGCAGTTTAGTTGCCTACAATGCCCTGCACAAACCATCACAGCATTCACAGCAGCAAGGTGAAGTACAATAATAAACTCGATTTGGAGGAAGCGCAGTGTAATAAACTCGGCCAACCCCAGCCAGGAACCTTTCCCACCTCTGTGCCCATGGCTCTTGGCAGGTCTCGGCTTCCTCCTATGGAGACCCAAGGAGCTGCATCTGCCCTGCAAGTGAGGACAGCGCAGGAGCTGGAGTGAGCCATTGCTCATTTGCCAGCTCTAAAACTTGGTTAATAATGCTTGGTTAATAACTCTGTCAGCTGTTAAACTGAATTTTGGCCAGTGCAAGCAGGTATGGAGAGGTTGTTCCTTTGTCACTCCAAAGAAGATTTTGTGCTTTCTAGTTCCTTCCTTTCCTATCATCCCAGTCTCAGGGGTAGAAAAGCTCTGCAGAGCTTGGGCCAAGCCAGCAGAAAAGCTGGCTGTGATAACGAGGTCTCTTTGCCCAGGTGCTAAGTCATTTAGGAGAAGGTGAATTGTTTAAGCAGCATGGAGGCAGGTAGCTCTAGAGAAACCCTTGCAGTTGGGAAGCGGGCAATCTCGTTTCCTTGGGAATCCTGGCAGTGATTCACGTGTGGCACGGTCCCTCCGAGGACGGTTGCACAAGCACCTGCCCACCATGGAGAGGGCAGAACAAAGGTGTTCTTGTGTATCCAGGCATCAAGATCCTTCAATCAAATCGCACACTCTGTCTGCTGAAATTAGAAAGGAACTGACTTCTAATGTATTTTTAAATAAAAATAAATAATTGAGGTAATAAAAAATATCAGTACATCTTAATATAATTTCAAATTGGCTATTAATGCTGCATTTGTGGTTTTCACAGAAACCAAACTAAATTGTCTGAAAGAGTTGCTACCTGAATGTCTTCAAAATAATAGAACAACATGTCTATTAGACTTATAGGAGTCTCTTCTAACACCAAGACAGCAAGAGCAATATGTATCTGTTGATTTATAAGGTGCCTCTGACTGGCATTTTAAGCCTCAGATGTTTTCTTTAAAATAGAGATTAAAATAACTTGTGTTTTCCTGCATAATGTAGACTGCATTAAAGCAATTAACATTTAATTAACAGCAGGTTTTCCTCAGCAGGTCAGATTGCAAAGGGCTCACTGTTGTTGCCATAGAAAGTGGAAGGTTGGGCTGTTTAGTTTCCAGAAAAGGAACAGCTGTGTTTGAGCCCTGACAGTCTGAAATCATCCTAAGGAGGCTATAATGCTCCAAAGGACAAGGAGAGGAGGAGGCTGTCAGTGTCACAGAGACCATTTCAGGCTGCTGGAGAATGTCATCCGCTTTAGAAATCAGTGTGCTGTTGTTAGGGTATTTTTTTTAATTGAACTGACAGTAGAGCTTTAAACTCCTGTAAGCACTCAGTAAGATAATTTAACTGTTTTCCTCTGATGTGCTGCTTAATTGCATGAACAGAGCAGTGCAATTATTTCTTACAGTTTTGCTTTCATTTTTTATTTTTGCTGCTTCTCTTCTCTTTAGATTCTTCACTCTTTCTCTGGGTAGCCATTTGGGGCTCGTTATGAATATTATCCAAGAACAGATAGACGCACACATTTAATTAAGAAGTCACATTGTTGCTCTGAATTGAAAGCTGCTATCAAGATGGTGCAAACAGTATTTGTAAAGGGATGTTTAAAAAAAGACAGAAATACTGAAATGAAGATAACAAGATAGATGTAGTGAATCTGTAATAACACAGACTAATATCTCCTGTGGAAAAAGAAAAAAAACAAAGGCAATCTCAGTGAGAACTTGGAAGAGCGTGGGGGCTCCCAGAAGACTGGTGGAGTTTGCCTTTTCTCTTCAGTAGGCACAAGACAAGACTCTAAAAGACAGTATCAGTGAAATGCAATAGCAACAACAACAACTGACTGTATTTTTCTACAACATGATTCAAGGCTTTATGTTGGGGAAGGAGGCTGTCCTGGTCTGCTCCTAGACTTCGGCAATTGCAGACAGAGCAGCTCCTACAGTCCGGGACAGTCAGAGACAGAGAGATTCAGACGAAAAAAAAATCCCACAAATGCTTTAGGCTGTGGTTTTACTCCTTATACCTCTCTAGAGGAGAGCAATAGGCCAACTTTCCGTCTTTTGGTAATAGACGTTAACCATCAAAAGTTATTCATCTGTCCTGGTGAAATTCATTAGTCCTGATGCCTGCATATGTTTGCTAAAGAGTCTGGTGAGGAAGAACTGCAATGCAGAGACAGGCTTTAGGGAAAGTGTGATCCCGGGAATATTATATGTATGTATAATCCTATTATATATTTATAATCCCAGGAAAGTGTATGAACCCAGACGACCATTTAAAAAGAGTAGCTTGGTAACTGCTGTATTGGTTTGGTGCTGTTCCTTGGATTGTGGAGGAGACTTAAAGAAACATAAAGCCTGTTGAGTGCACAGGCAGGAGTAACAGCTCTGCTAGCTGTGAGTAGTGTGTCCAGCCTGTCCCAGCGTGGGCCTTCGGTGGTGTTGGCTAACACTATTGTGATGCACTGGTCCAGGAAGCCCAAGGCATGTGGCTTAGACAGATGTAGATTACAAACCCAGAGATGGAAAGAAGCTGGTGCTCTGTGCCTTCACACATTGGTGCCAGGAGCTGCAATAAGGAACTAAATCCGGTCTATGTGGACACTTTTGGGCTGCTTCTCCTTGGGAGGCCCTCGGGAACACAACAGGGCCGTGGGCATCCTCCTCCCCAGTCCCAGAGGCGCAGCCAAGAGCCAGGGCTGGGTCGTCACTGTGCCCCCAGGAGCCCTCCAGCTCCTCTCTCTCCGCATGGGAGGTTCTGCTTAGTGGAAAGTGCTTAAAAAAAAAAAAAAGGGGACTGAAGTGATATAGCACTATATTTGCCTTCACAAATCGCAAGGGTCCACGTAGCTTCGACTGAGGGCAGTGAAGAGTGGTTGCTTTCTCTGAGTGCTGGCGTGATTGCCTGCAAGGGTAGCACTTTCAAAGCATTTGAGGAATACAACATAGAGAGGGGGAGACAGCGAGTTTATTTACGTTTGTTACTGGTTGTAACTGAAAGATGGTGGGAACCTGCCTACTTGGGGAAATCAGTCACTTGTGTTAGGCTACTGACTAGAGCAAAACCAGCTTTGGAAATCTTCTTGTTTGGATGAGACAAACCATGCCAAAACTACTCTCTCGGGAAACACCCTGTGCAAGGAGGAGGAGGATCTTTGAGATTTACTTGATTTATAGATTGCCTAGTGCCTGGCATCCTCCTGGGGTCAGAGCAGCATTGTGTCCACGGTATAGGACTCCAGAACATTCCAAAAAGATATGATCTGCATGGGAGTGAGGACTGCAAAGAGTGCAAACCGCTCCTGGACAGGTTGAGTTGCTTCTGAGCCGGCCGTGTAGGGCCCAGATGTTGTAAATTGGTTGCCATGCCTTGTCTCTCACCTTTCCATTTTTCTTTTGTTTCACTGTTATTATAAAAAATTGGTAGACGGCTAATATCGCAAGTCCAGGGCAAAACTACTCATACGTTTAGTGTAAGGACATTTAAATATTTAAAGCAGATGGTTCCCAATGACCTTACATGTCTCCTTTATAAATGTATGTACTGTCTTATAGAACCATCTGCATCCCAATATGCAGCTCATATGTTTCCAAGTGTTTCCTCGTTAACCAGCAGAAAACGTCATCTTCCATTGAATGCGAGATAAAGGTTCAAGCTCAGTTACAGTCGTGCAAAGCAGCACTCGAGTTGGGAACAGCGTTTAGCCTGGGGCAGTGAGATGTTGGTGTCTTACAATTTGCATACCAGGTGGATCGGCAAGGGTAGGATTCGGAGCCTGTCAGCAGGCTTCCTCACATGTGCTGAGCCTGGGAAGTCCAAGAGGAGAACAAACGATTTGCAGAAGCGTAGCCACTGGCAATGACGGGGTGTACACCTTACCTGGTGTGACTGTATTGCCTCTGCAAAGCATTTTGCAAAATGCAAAGCAATGTGGGGCGATGCATGTTTTCCTGTCCCCCTAGGATCAGCCTTGCTTCTGGCTCTGTTCTTGTACAGAAGAGCAGAGCCAAACTAGTGAAAGCAATTTACCATTCTCTGAGGGTCCCAGGGGGGATAGGCTCCGATCTTATGCTTGTCTCACACTCCCTTGATTCCCTGGACTGGCAGCCTTCCTGTGCAATTCTCCATCGTGCAGAGCTGTTCCGTCATTAGAGTAGTATGGTTTCCTCACTTCTTTCAAAGAAAAATCCTTTAATTTTTTAGGGCTTGCACTGTGACTGGCTGTGTGCTACCTGCACTTTTTGGTAGGAAATAATCTTGAAGAATTGTTCATAAAACATACATAACTGGCAGGTAGATGGGAAGTGGCATGCCTCTAATTTAAATTTCGATTAGAAAAAAATACAGAAATGTATTACATGAGGAACTGCTAAGAGTTGTATGGAATATTGTGTTTTAAGACCTACTGTAGATCTATGTCGGTGCCTGTGAAAGAGAGGATAATTAGTGCCCGTACTCTCAGTCATATCAGACTAAAGGTAATGGGGTGTAAGAAATGGTTCATTAGGCTCTCTCAAGTACTTTTACTGTGTCCATACTATTTATACCAGCAGAAAAAATTCAATGTCTTTAAAATCAAGTCAAAGCATTCGCCTTAGATTCTTCAGTTTAAGAAATAACATTGAGTGATGATCTCTTAAAGTCAAATGGAAAAAAAAATGTACATAAAAAACCCCCTTAAACCAGTTTTATTAGCATTCTGTGTCACTCCAACGCAGCCTCCATGTCTATGCAAATCCTGCCTCCTTCATTTGTGCTTCCCTCTATATGTGTAGCGTGCATAGGGGAAAATTTGTGGACACCGGAGGCAAGCAGACAAATGCATAACATTTATTTTCGAGCGAAACATGCATAGGGAATATAATCTGCATTCTGGTCTGAACAAAAGAGCAAACTGTGTGGTGAACAGCAACAAATATAAGTATGGGAATGGAAACAATGACCGATAAAAAAGGGTTAAAATAACAAAATACGTGTAGCTTGACTAAGTGGGGAGGACAGGATGGCATGCTACAAATGTTTGAAGGGTACAGCTATCAAATGAGGGTGGGAAAGTTATTTAGGCTGACAAAGGAGATGTAAGTAGGACTAATAGGATGAAGTTAACAAAGGAAAAATTTAGGTTAAGAATCAGGAAAAGCTTCCTGACAGCAAAATATATAATGCAGCTCTGGAGCAATTTCTCATGGGAAGCAGAGAAGCTCCATCACATGAAGCCCTATGCATTTAAAACTAAATTGGAAAAGCATTAGGAAATATAAAGAGAATAAAATATAAGGTGCTTTTCTGTGCACCGAAGGCCGGAGTGGATAACCAGGCGCTGTTGCCTCCGCCCTCTATTTCCACTTTTTTCTGATTCTTTGCTAATAATGTGCCATTTGAGCTTTCTAGAAAAGTAACCAGCATAGCAAGGGTAAATTCGGGAGTCAGTCTATTAGCATAAATTACACTATATATCTACAAGATAATAAGGGCATAGCAAAGACACGTTGTACTAATACCGCATGCAATTCTGAGTGCACTTTTGAACATATCTCTTTTTTTTATTTGCAGTCTTAGGCATATCCATTTTGAGAATTTGGCCCTAGGCTTAGTCTGGTACGTTTGCAGTTTCTGGAAGAATTAAATGAGCTGCATTTGACACTGTATGCTCCACATGTGGAGTAAGAGACACTGCTAAAAACAGGTGTGGAGTACCCACAGCTCCCACTGGCTTGAAGGGGGAGTGGCAGTGCTCGGCGTCCTTTGGCGGCAGGTCCTTCCTATGGCTCTCAGGTCAGCAGCTATTTTTGCAAAGGGCTACAGAAACTCAAGCCCAGGATCTTGAGCTCGGCATGGCAGGCAAACATTTCACAGGGAAAGAAAGTGTGAGCAGTACTGCGTGATGCTGTGGTGGCCTAAACTTGTGTCGCTTTGCTTTCGGGCACCAGAAAGGGGCTGCATTAATCATCCCAGTTCCCCTGGGATAAAATGTTTTTCAATTGTCCTATCTAGGGCACAGATTGGCCCAGTGGCCATATTGTGTAAGGACAGGTAGGACACTCAACTCTTTAACATACAGACAATGAACACCCGCACCCAGAGAGAATACACAATTAAGGCATCCTGATTAATCTGATATCATAGAACAGACATACAAGGGGGAATAGGCATATCCTGAAAGAGGTAAAGAGTAATTATCTACCTATGCAAAATATATACCATGTGCATTTAAGTGCCAATTTAAACTTGGGTTGTTGCCACCTGTTCTAAAATAGCACCGTGAAAGGAAAAGCTTCCAACTGCAAAATATTATTGGGAGGTTTAATTATAATAGAATCATAAATTGCCTTTGCACACATTTTAAAAGATGTTGTATCTTGGTATTAGGAGATTATGGTTTTCCTCACACAAGAGAACAACTAAATATTGGCTAAAAATAGTTTGACATGAAGATGAAAGTATTTTGGAGACTTTTGTCTTTACATATACACAAAAATGGTCTCTAGCCAGGAAAGTGTTTATGCATAACTTTAAATTAAATACCATTCAAATCACAGGGAATAGCTCGTATGTTTCAGACAAGCTTGTCCTCTAGAGCTTTCTTGGGTACAGGAGCTTGTTTTAAAAGCCAGTGAAACAGAATGTTTAGCGAGCTCTCACAGGTGCTGTACAAAGGTGATAAAACTTTTGATTGTCATGAGCATGGGTAGGCTTTTGTGATGAGGAAGCCTGATGTTTTTCTGCGTGTAAATATTGTTCCTTTGCCTTCCACAGAAACAATTTTTGTTTACTCTGAGAACTTAGATTTATTAAAATCAGCCTCTGCAGTTCTTACAGAGACAGAAGAAATGCTCTAAAGCGTATTTGTTGGATTTCTTCTTTTTTCCTGCACTAGCACCACAGGATCACACCATAATTACTCTCTGAGCTGAATATTGGGCTTTCAGCATTCCCTATGTTTGATGTTTGCTTCTGCAAGACAAACTGAAAAATGGTTCATATATTTTATATTCGTTGAGAAAGCAACAACATCTCCTCTATGCAGAACGCAGAACGCAAGCTGCCCTCATGTGTTAGCATGAAACACATTTATCAAATGTTTAGTGCAATTCCAGCGTACACTTGCTTTACTTCAAAACCATTCTGTAAATCACCCTGAATTTGTATTGCTTTAAAAAAAATTATGCTCTGTACTGTGGAAGTGCTTTAGAGGGGCCAGTGGTGAGCCATGATCCTATTGTACCAGGCGCTCTGCAAAGAGAGAACCAAAAGATGATGCCTGTGTGAAGGAGTTGACACTGATTACACTTGAGAGCACTAAATGATACCTGCATCGTGTGTACTGCACAAGTTGAAAACTCTGGGCTAATTCTTGCTGGCACCAGGTTCGGTGAAGGTAAGCCAGCTCCCCAGTAAGCTGAAAAAGCAAGGAAAATGCCAATTCAGATGCTGCATCCTGCGCAAAGGTACAGGAAGCTGCAAAGAGCACAGCACTCTTGTGATCACTCACACCCACACATTACAGATGCCTTCCTTGCCCTGCCATGACTCATTTCAGTACAGTGAGGTATTTCTACACAGAAATGCCCTTTGTAGTAAACTTTTGGACCATTTCACAATTTCACAGAGGGCACCTTTGAAAATAAATCACTTTTCATATGCTACTTTGTGGCTTTCTCTAGTTACTCTTCCCCCCCACCCTCCAAAATTCAGGGGAATTCCAGAACATTTTGCAATTAGCTAAGGATTATATTTCCTTATTTTTATTAATTTTATGTAAAGTGGGATTTATCAGTGGAGCATTCATTGACACTGACTTCAATTTATTCTGATGAAACTGACTGACATCTGTGTGTGCTGTTCATCAGTCATAATTTAAACCATTCTTAATTGCATTAAATGTAAATTAAGACATTCAATTTCAGCCATTATTTTTCATAAAACACTGTGAACTGAATTTTAGTGGGTCATGAGATCTTACATTCAAAATAAATAGGGTAAATTCGAAACTTACCATTGCTGTTCATATTTCACCCTTTGTCGGCTGTATTTCTTTTGTAGCTTACTAGATTGGAACAATTAATTTTCTCTCTGAAGGGAACATGAATGGCTAGAGATGATGTAGCTGAGTTTTTAACAAATGACTTTATCACTTCTAGAGCTTGCTTGTTACCACAATGTATTAAATACATTAAGAGAAAACGCAATTAACCTTTCATCTAAACCAAATGACAAATTAAAACAGAAAACGCAAACCGTGCCAGAATCAGCCCTCTGATTTTGAATTCACAAGACTATGCTGCTGGATTTATTTGCTGAGTTTCCTCAAGGAGGTTTTGCAAGCAAAACCTGTTCAGCAACTAGGGCTTGGGTCAGGCAACGCTCAAAATAATGGGAGGACCCATTTGCTGTAAAGGAAGATGGTGTTTAGTGACTGGGTTTGGGTACTGTCCGGGAAATGATGGATATCTCATTTTTGAATGTTAAGACCAAAGCTCCAGCTTAGTCCAGTGAATCCAGTCCCAAATGACTAGCTCAGCAACCATCAAACTCCAACAGTGAGGATGTGATTTTTAAAATTGAGTGTGTGTTGCTCGAGCTTAATCACTGAATGCTGTGGCTTAGTGGAGGGAGCATCCCTGCCAAGCTCCCTTTTCGTTGGAGTGCAGCAGGACTTGGCTTGTCCCCAGCCTAACGTGGTGACCTCGGCTATGCTGAACTTGCAGCAGGGAAAGTCATGGCCAGCCCCAGAGCAGCACTGCCCAACCTAGCCTATGCTGGGGAGATGACCCTGTGGGTGAGAGACAGCTTGTGCTCATGGGGCTCACCTGGAATAAGTCCAGAAGGCCAGATCCTGGCACCTAGGCTACTGAGGTGGTTTGCAGGATGGGGTTCTTGGGGAAGGGCTGCAGGTTTTCTCTCTCTGGTTCCTTTCTGTGGATTTGCATGGGTGGTTACCCGTCTGTTTTCCACTTTATATTGCAGGACTGCTAGACAGGGAGTGGGTGGCCTGTTGGTTTAAGTGAGTGTCTGCATTGGTTTAAACCAAATGATACTCATTTGGCGAAGCTTTCCAGCTCAGCTTTAGCACCTGCCTTGTCACGTCCCTAGATCATGTGCGCTGAGGGCGCCGGTGCGAAACGGCACTGAACCCACGCAGTGCCAGCTCTCCTCCCAGCCCAACATTAAGAAAGTCTCTGTTACACTGCTAAAGCCCTGACATGCGCCAAATCAAGACTCTGGTCCCGGGATTCACCCTTACGAGTAACTGAGTAAAAGCTACTCTTGTGGCTACAGCTCTTCAGGATGGGGTGCAAAAGTTGGCTAACAAAGCGAGGACCACAGACCTCCTCTTACATGTGTAGTAAAATTTTATATAACTATTATATACAACATTTACATTCCCATGTTGGTTCAGCTGTTGGAGAATGAAGTGTTGCAATAAGTCTGAAGATGGGTAGTGATGCAATCACTCTCCCAGTTTCTTGCTATTAATATATGTCTCTTACTCATTTTTAAAGATAGCATAAATGAGAGTACTGAATATAAATAGCTTTTGTAAGTCATTGAGGTCAGTGAAGCATGTCATTGTTTGCAACTTGAATTCCATGAAAGCACTAGCTGGCTGAGAGGCACACTATGTATTTTTCTCATAAATAAAAACCACAAACAATATACAGTATGTTTAATGATAATTATAAAATAATACTGTGTACAATGAGTTTCTGAAGCCAGAACTAGTTGCAAGTGCTTAATAATATGACCTTATGGTGTCATCTTTAGTGTACGTGATGCCTATATGCCAGCAATGTATAAATTATTTCTCCGGCTGTACATTAGCAAACATTTGATTATGATTTATTTTGGGGTTCTCTGAAAGATGAAGTAAGTTCTTTAATATTAGCATTACTAATGATTTTAATGAGGCATTAAAATGTTGCAGTATTGTAGGAACATTTTTCTTTTTTAATATTATTTCATTAATAGTTTACATGAATGTTAATGTTAAATTGATTATGGAACCTGAAAGAGTAATCCACAAAATGTCAAAGTGCCATTAGCACAGTGAAAGAGCCCTCCAAAGGCAGGGATCTGGTAAGAACTAATGAGATGTCTCTGAACCACATAACACTGAAGCAGCTTTTCCTAAAATTAAGACTGAAAATTAGGTTTTAATATCCTTCACTTTGGGACACTCCATCCATTTGAGCAACTGAGTGCTCAGCCTCACACACGCAAAAAGCCAGCTCAGACCCTGAGCCCAGAGACTCCCACAGAATTCGGTCTCACGTACATGAGTCTCGGATAATACTTTAAAAATGCCAACTGTGAAAAGATTAAAAAAAAAAGGTCTTTCATAGGATGTGATGACTGCATTACCCATCTATTGACACCTCTGCAGAGCAGATCAGCTGCAGGGATTTATGGTTCATGGGCAGTAAGTACTGTATGTATATCTCTCTAGTGTTGAACAAGAAACAGCATGATGAGCATTTCCAGTAAATTTTGCAAAGCAAGTTTTTAGCTAATGTTCTCTTTTCTCACCCCAGATGGCAAGTGTGTCCAGAGGAACACGTGGAAATATGCTGCATTAGAAAACCTAAACGACAATACGGGATAAGGAAGACTGGAGAAGGATCTGGCAGATATCTCTGAGGTTCTCCACTGACTCGCAAATTTGGGAGGTAGGAATGTTTTGAGAGACTTGTCCAGCAGCAGCTCTTGCTTAAGCAACCAGCCCTTATGCAGCAGATGAATCAAGGTCTCACCAACCTTGGCAGCTGTACAGGGGAAAAGTTAACATAAAGATGAAGTGTTCTCGAAAAATTTCCTCTATGTCTTAGGTAAATCCATGCTGTTACATGCTGTCTATATATGTCTTGAATTTCCGATGATAGTTTTATTGTGGCTAGGGAAAACCAAATGTACTCTCTAGATCAGATTTCTTCATATAGTATAAGAAGAAATTAAGAGGTGAACCGGTTCATTTAGTGGTTCCCTCTGACTTAGTCCCATGCTATGGAATATATAAGAGTATCCATGCTAATTTGTGTAAGAGCACCACGTTCACACCAGAGAAAAATGTATATTGCCTTTTCAGTATAACCATCAATAAGCACTCCTGCCTGCAGTCTCCCAACAGCCGAACAGCTGCTGTGATATTCCACATCAGGTCTTGGCTACTGATGTCCAAGCCTTTCTCACAGCAGTTATTTCCAGGATCCCGGTTTCACCACCAGGACCAGATTTCTCCCAGCACCTTTCAAACAGACATGGCCAGAGGTTCAGATATCTGGGGGTCCCAGGCCTGTGAGGACACCCTCAGGACAAGGTGTCAGGACAGGTGAGGTGGCCCTCATATCTTCAGCCAGAAGCACGCTGGAGGTGGGTCAGGGCTTTGGCCCAGTACAGCATCCTTTGCTTACTTGAACTGCATCCTAAAAACACTAAGCCCTTGAATCATGGCAGCCAAAACTGTGAGGTGTTGACTTCTTGTGGTGTCTAAGTTCAAGTGGAGAGGAGGAATTCAGACTTTCTATGGTATGTGGCTGCCAGACACTGGCTCCCTTACGAGCAGTGGAGGGAGCTGAGAGCCCATCCGCAATCTGGATATAGGCAAGGTGCCAGCCTGGCAGCTCTGGGCAGTGTATGATTTGAGCAGCTCCAGGTGTCCCTCTTCAAAGTCTTCCAAACAACCACAATGCTTGAAAGAACCCCAGGCAGCAGCAGGTGCTGGAGGGAAACCCCAGTCCTCCACAGCCTGAAGCCGTGCTGTGCCACCCTTGTCCCTCCAAATCACCTTCCTCTAAGGCAAGGCTCAGGCTAATGCAGAACAGAGAGCTCAGCCCCTGGTGGGATTGCTCTCTCTGTCTCTCTCTCTCTCCCTCTCTCTTGCCCATGTAAGACTCTTGTTGCAGTCTGGTGATAGTAATTAATTAGCCCAACAGCACCCTTAGGAAAAGCACTTCTCATCTGTCACAGACGAGGAAACTGAGGCTCTGTAGCCTATAGCCTGATTCTGGTCTGTCAAAACCAGTGAAAATACTTTTCTGGGCTAAATAAGAGGCCTACCAGTACTTGCTCAAAGGAAAAAATGGTTCCTATAGACAAAACTCACAGACTACTCCTTATTGCTGGAAACAAAAGGGCTTGGGGAAATTGCTCTAAACTGCTGTATTAGAAAATTCTGTAGTGGATGCTTCTCCCTCTACCTTCCCCATAAATACTCCTTGGTTGATTTCATAATTCATGTACTCAGAATAACTTAATTCAATTTCTTTTTTTTTTTTTTTTTGTAAATAGGGTTGAAAACCGTGTTTTTCAACTGGGTTGAAAACGGGGTTGAGTCATTTCCTTCTGACACGGCTTGTTTGTGTCCCTTTGGCTAGATGTGGACTAAAGTCAGCAAAGCTGGTCCTGAGCATTGCCCCATGGCAAAAGTTCTGGGTTTCAGTTACCCCTTGCTTCTCCATGGGGCAACGAGTAGCAAAACATAGTTTCGACTAATCTTGGGAATGTACTTAGTTGCCAAGAGGCAAAACGAGGAGTCTGTTTCCTTTCCTCTCCCACCTTAGAAATCAGTGGTGGCAACCTTAATCATTAAACCAACAACTTAAAAAAGCAGTTAAGTAGTTAATAAATAGATAATTTTCCAATAACAAGGAAAGAAACAATCGGCTGAGAGAGGAACAGTTCTGGCTTGTAAGTGGAATTCCTCATTCTTCTCCAAGTCCTTGCAGAGCTCTTCTTCATTTTGATTTCACTTGGGAGTTCTGTGCAGAAGCTGATGGTATGATCTGGTCTGTTATACATAAGAGGGCACGTATTTATTATACTGCTTGTTTATGCAATCTGAATATTCCATCTTGAATCAAATATATGGAAATTACGAATCAGCTCAATATGATGTTCTAAGTGCAAGGGATATGTTAATCCTGTAAAGACCTATTTTGTTAAAAATGAGTGATAAGATTAATATGACGCTAAACTGCATTGTATTACTTCCTATACCGTTGAAGCAAACCTAACAGCCTCTCCATGCACTTGTATGCAGAAGAAACTTCCACCAAGCCTAGTAGGAGATTTTCCTTATGTAGACACTGTAGACTTGGCCCTTCATCTGTTCCTAAGATTCGTGAATAAGCAGAGTTAACCTGGATTCCTTTGCCATTTGCAATCCAGTGTGCTGGTTTCCTGCTAGACAGACCTCGGGATGAATTCATTTTCAGCTGAGTACATCATTAAAGAACAGGATTTATTAATAATCTATTAATGCAGGCAGAGCTGAACTAAACTCTGGTGCAAATCCTCTAGGTTTCAAAGAAATAAGCAACTGCTTACAGGATATGTTGACGTATATGGCTAGTTTCTGCCATCAGATGTGGATATATAGGTAATATTAAGTGTTCTGTTTAACACTGTGTACTTACATTCATTACCACTCAGAATAATAAAAACTTCCTATTTTACAGTGACATTTATTTACTGCCAAGCATCACCCCAGGCAGAAGAACTCCCAGTTCACTCCTGTATATAATCTCAGGGTCTGTCATTCACATGTGGAAAACTCAGCTCTCTATTTAGCACAGTGTTGGTGAAAGATAGACATTTACAGGGCCCCTCTGCCCTTGAGCTGTTCCATTAGTGCATGGAAAGCACCTTGCAGCCTGTGACAAGCGCAGCAGATCGGCACTAAATCAAAAATCAGTGCCAGCTAGGGATCTAAGCCACCATGAAGGTCACAGCCATCAGCTGCATGCCATCTCAATCCAAACAAAACATGCTGGATACAGGGGGATTTTCACTACTCACAATAGGAGACAAACATATCATGTTAGAGTAATCCCCCGATAGCAGTGAAATGGGTAACTGACATTTTAAATACTTCTGAGTATTTAATAAAACTTTGAAGACAGAGAAAGGAGGTGTTGGTAATTTTTGGGTGCTTTTTATAGTGTAACTGAAACGTTGGCTCTGTGCCACAGCAACCCAAAATGTTAACGAAGAATTTCCCTCCCAGCGCTGGGAGAGCTCATGTTTTAAAAAGCTCATGAATTAATTCTCTATGTTAGGTTCTTTTTCCCCTAAATAAATGCTCTCCGTTCAGAACAATTTTCTCTATTGAATGCTAAGAAACTTGCCCAAGTATCCTTAAGCTGTCGATTAATCTGAAAAAGCTTTAAGTGAAGATACAGTTGTGCACAGTATCTTTCCTAAAATTGTAACCCAAAGCAGTGTCCAGATTTGCATACTGTAAGAGCAGCACAAAGCAAAATGAAGGGAAAACAGAGGGATGGGAGGTTATGAAGCAGTTAAGGCATTGTCCTGACTCAGTTGAAAGGAGATGAAGAGAGATCAAGCAGCAGGATCTCAACTGACCAAGTCATGTGCGTTCTGTCAGCCAGGCTGCAGGAGGGGAACCAGGTGTCCAGTGGTGCTATGTATGAACTCCCATACTGGTATGCACATGCATGGGCTGGTCTTCTCACTGGAGTCTGCGCAGGAGGTACCAGTATCTTACACAGCTCTCCATCTTCCCTCCTCCACACAAAGTGGCATTGAAAATTGTATCCCTTTACAGGAGTCCTCAGGGTCAAGAGGACAGAGAAGGAAGAATAGCGATGGAGGTGAAAAAAAGAAATACTTTATTCTCCTGTGGCCACCAGTGGCTGATCTCCCTGCTCAGCCCTGGGGGCTGGAGCTCAGAGTCTCCTCTCCTCCCATATGGGCTTGACTACTGGGGCGGTAGGTTGACCCAAAGCGGACCTAAGCACACAGGTTTCTTTTTTGGGTGCTCTGGGCTTCTGCAAGTTCACCCTGGATTCACAGAGAGCTTGGGGAAATTTGGAAAATAGGGAGCTAAACCCCTGCATCGTTTCACTGACTTAGCCCCTTCACTTTGGACATATTTTGGAGCAAACTCCCTAAGCTAACTCCAGAGAAAAATGCTTTGCTTTTCCCAGGTCCCTTCCCTCAGGCTTTACTCAAGGGGAACTTGTCCCATTCCCTCAGGATGAACTATGTGCTCTCACCGACAGAGCCTTTATTTCCCCAGCTCTACAGTAACTTACGCTCTGCAGCAAAAAAGGAAAATTGCAAATATACTGCCTGTGTGTCTGTATATGTGGCAATCAGGGTATGTTGGGCAGTAGGATGGTTTCCCTTCCTTTGTGATCCTAAATTGCAAAGCTCATGTGTAACTGGGTGAGAGGAGAACGAGGCCGCCTTGGAAACAAAATGATCAGAAGAGGGAAGGTAGAAGTGCTTCCCCTTGGAGACCTCCACCTGCCGCTTTGGGAAGGACCGCTCCTGTTAGAAAGGTAAAATACGTAAAACAAAAAGAAAGGCTCTGAGTGGGTAGTATAGAAATAACATTTATGCAATCTACATGAACAGATCTATTGAAGTGTCCAAGCTTATGTTAGGTATAGTATTTCAGCCTTTGACAGACTAATTGGCTGCATCATTAATTATACAGAAAGTGAATTTAAATAAGATACAAACCAGTGCACCGGGTCAGGTTACAAGGTTCATTGCTACGCAGTAGAGGATACATTTTCTTAAGAAAAGAGTGTAAGAAGCAGGGCACATGCAGAAGTAATCCGTCCTGTATTATACCTCCACGGTTGTGGGAATCAGCCTCAGACAGGTGTTGAACCGTCATGTTTAAAAGCCACCAATGCACCTGCATTTCATGAGACTGCCTGTTAAGATGAAAGACCTGCCCACAAGTTTTTGGGAAATAAAGTTTCACTTAGAGCAGAATATTTGTAAACAAATAGCATGTTTACATCACATTGCTGATCTAAATGCTAATTTTGCTGTTAAAAAACCATGCATATCCACGTAGACGTGGCTAATTAATAGATGATTTTATGCAGGTTATGCACATCTTAGTTCTGTGTCAAAATTTCGTATGTCATCTACACGCACACACAAGCACACGGAAGAGCTCCGCAACCTGAAGTTACGTGTTCCAACTACCAGTCGCCAACTAAAGGCAGCGTATTTGAAAACCGGGTGCTGCGAGGCCATTGCGGGTAGAGGGAAACCCGACGGAGTTTTCCCCCAGCCCGAGAAGTTCCCCGCGATCGCGGAAAAAAGCAGCACGGCCCCGGGAAAACGTGCGTTGGGGGCGGCTGCCACCTGGTGGCACCGGGGGACGAGCCTGGAGCGGGGGACGAGGCTGCGGATCCTGGGGCAGGATTTTGCTCCCTTTCGGCGGAGACCCAGAGTCAGGATTTTGTCCTCGCCGTGCCAGAGCTTTCGGTGAACCCCTGCGGATCTCTGAACGGTATTTGATTCAAATTCTCCTTAGTGGCAGCTTCGTAGACTCTCAAGCAAGGGCAGCGCTTGAAATGGAGCCCGCGTGAAGTGTCCTTTCCTCTCTCCTTTTTCCTGTTATAAGTTTCTGTATTCATCGCTCATCAGGAGTCAGCCTGCGAGTGTGCTCTGTTTAAATGCTCTGGCTTTTCTCTTAATGCATCCCATCTGTTTCTGAAATAAATTGCAATAATCCGTGTTTAATGTTAATCAATGTATTACTAAATATGCAAATTATATTAAAAGACGTGGTTTGAAAAAGCTTTCATTTGTAAATATGGTAGCTTAAAACAGGAAGCATATCTAAAAGCCATTTAGATACAGTAGCCTAACTCTAACAGTGTGGCTGATTTATAAAGCGGTTTGCAAGTTGATCTTTCTCCCACAAGGGGATATGTAAAACTGTTGCATATCAGATTTTGTTAACATCTGATGGGTTACCGCTAACACTGTAAAAGCCTAATATTCACAACCATGTCTCTTATTTAAATTAAAGCAATCTTATTCCAGCTTTCTAATTTTTGTGCTCATCCTAACATATGAATTTGCATGAAGAGTTTATGAATCACAGTGAAAGCAATTTGAACAAGCTTTTTAATCAGTGCTACATCTTAGTGGCTGATTTAGTTAACTCATTGTCTAAGGGGCGTTGTCTGGCCTCTCCTTCTCCTTTTCGGGGTGCCCAGTCTATCAAGCTGGCTGCCCCTGATGGTGCAGCCACAGTCTCTCCACTCCAGTGCGTCACTTCTCAGGAGGGTCCTATGCAGGGCCCTTGCAATGCTGCTCCCATCACCAGCGTGGCTCCGCACCCCGGCTCACAGAGGCCCTTCAGCATTGCTTGTGCTGCTGTTAGGCATACAGTAGAGGGTTAGTTGCACTTGTTGACTTTCCATGGGGCAGTGGTTTTGCACACTGTGGAAGTGCATGCGCACGAAGTTTACAGGCAGGACATGATCTCTGCGCCCAGCCCCATAGCCCTGAATGCAGTAAACACTGGTGAGGAGCATTGGAGAGAAGATTCAGCTGGGAAGATGAATGTGCTGAGGCATTCTGCAAACAGGGGTGGCCCTTTGTGGTCTTGGGCTAAGGTTAACCATTGCCTCTCTTGTCTCTTTTTGCCTTGTTTTGTTCGCACTCCTGCTACCCTCACTGGACATACTGCTTGATGAAATCATCACTTCTCCATGGCAGAGCAGCCCTACCTAGAAGCCCTGGATACTGGATACAACGCAAACTGTTGAGTTCCATGTGGCTCTATTTGTGACACCACTGCTACAGCTCAACAGCGCTGTAACATCACATATCAGGCAGAGATGGAGAGAGTGAGCCAGCACTACTGATCTGCTGTCATGCATTTACATTCAAACAGATGGAAACATTTCCCTTTTAGCCCTGTAAGCTTAATAAAAGTGTTTTGGGAAATGAAAAGCTGAGAAGTAAATAAAAACTCCTACTTCTTCTGCAGAAGAAGTAAGAGGGACATGTGTACAAACAAAAAAGGATGCAAACCTGTTAGAGAAACAACTGGATTATAGGGTTGAGGGCTGTACTTAACCACATGGCATGAAGATCTGAGGGAAGGTTAAACTGATTAACTAGTTGTGATTTTCCCTGTTTGTGCATGACAGTTAGAGGATTGCTAGCACAGGTCTAGGCACTCCTGAGGGTGCCCGGGGCAGGGTGACACAGCCACCTGTCCCTCTTGATAGGCAGAAGCCATGCGAGAGCTTCTCCCAGGAGGCACTTTCCACTGCCACAACCCTGTAAGCTGAGTGCCCACTTGTGGGTCTGAAGTAACAGCTTGGTTTGACATTTTATTTTCAAAGCAGCACTCTTCCTTCACTTCACAAAACCTGGGATTTACCCTCAGCCCTCTGGGGATTTTGGTGATGGCACTGTGTTTGGTGATTGAGATTGCCCTCGAGGAAATTTTTAAAATTCTCATCAAATCAAATTGAAAAAGTTAAAGTAACAACTAGGTCTGGAATGAAGATCCCTATTCACAGAGGATTTATTGACAGTATCTTTGAAAGTACTGTTTAATATGCAAGGTAAACAAATTAAAAATCCCAGCTTGTGATCCAAGGGCATTCACAAATTAAAAATGACCTCCTGCCTGCCCTGAGAGTGCTAATGATGTAAAAGCTGAGAGGAGCTGAAGCCTCTTGGGAGAAGAGTGTGGGTCAGAGGGGCTTCTGTTGAATGTACCAATCTGTTTGGCTTTGACAGGCTCTTTGTCTAACTTGGGAGAAGACAAGAAAAGCTGAGCCATCTAGCAAAGGTGGGAATGCCTGTCTGCACGAAGCTGCAAGTTTATGTATTCATCATTTGGTATTCGCTTAACTGCTGGTACCTCTTGACTGCCTGAGACTAGAGAAAACACTCCCCATTGCCTGCAGCTACGGGGAGGGAGAAGCAGCAGCCTCAGTATTAAAAATGGTGACACAAGAAGGGTCTTAACTCACAAATCCAGTAACTCCATTTTGCTTCACAGTTATTTTTCTCACAAAGGTTGTCTCTAACCCAGAGCTGAGAGAGCAAAAAAGTCATCCAGTGAGCTGTGTATCTAGAGCTCACTCAAACGCTGTCATGGGGAGTGGAGTGTGAGTGGTGACAGCATTGGTATCAACTGTGGCAATGCACCGGTGAAGTCTGAAGGCTGAGCTGGGTGTTTTGGTGCTGCCAAGTACCACACATAGGAGCCAATCTTCCCTCCAACACACACTGACCCTTGTCCTCCAAACCACGCTGCTGCCCAGGAAAGGCTATCCCGTCCTGTTTTACACTCAGTTGGGCTGTTTTGGGGGTTATGCAAATCCAGTGGGGATTCTTATACCTTGCACAAGAAGGTAAAGCTCCATCCCCAGAAATGCATTCACAGTTTTCCTTGACTCTATTAAGAATTTGTGTGAAGTTCAGGCCCCACTGAAATAAAAAAACCCTACACCATCAACTGCAGATAGAACCAAGATGGATATCTAGATACATATCCACGTGGATATTCATGGAAGCCCAAATGGATATCTAAGAAGTGCAGGTGAGGGAGCCTGGCCATACTTTGGCTGCTGTATGAAGGAAACATAAGAATTTCCCTCATCTTTTTCCTTTACTTCTTTTGAATTCTCACTTGAATGCAGAACTGATCCAGCTAAGATACCACATAGACACAACTGCTGCTACAACAAAAAAAGAGATGGTTGTTTCAAGCCTATGTTCACAAAGTGGCACTTTCAGAAATTGCAATGAATAAAATTGTTCAACAATCAAATGTGATTTTAAAAGCTGCTTCTGGAGAAGGCCTGACTGGCAATGCAGCAAGTTGGCTGGATAGTTGGAGAGCTGCTTCAGCTGCTTTGGAAGGCTGTGCATTTCAAAAGCCGTTCCTGATTTTTTGATGTCTGTTTAGAATCTGCTGCAGACATGTTTTCTGGAGGCACTGAGCACTGGCAACTGTGGACAACTCTCCTTTGGTAGACAGTGCTCAGCATTTCTGAAACTGGACCTTAAGTCTGGCACCCCAAAGCCAAGCACCCCAAAATGTGTTCATTTAAGATGGAAGCTTCTGGAAAGGTCCACTAGTAGTTAGAGCCGTTGTAGCTCTTGGTGGGAAACATGTCTAACTGCTGAACAAGTCTCTAGCAGAGAAGAGCAAGAGATTGATCAAAGATTTCCGTTTTTAAGCTCTTAACTGAGTGAGTCCTTGCCACTTCTCTCTTGCCTCCACCCTTTCCCTGGTTCATGCCTAGGAGATTCCCCTTGAGCCTGCCAGGGTGCTGAACTTGGTCAAAGCACCACCTTGTTTGGATCTGCTCAAGACCACCACTCCTTCTCCATCAGTTTTGAAGGGCCTCGGAACAGGGAGAGGAGCTACAGGCCTGATATTTCCCGATTTCCTGACAACAAATGATGGGAGCTCAGAGAAGGAACTTTTGTTCCCTAATTCATTCAGTCAGGTTGAGGCTGCCTATCTGGTGGCTCTTTGTAAAGAAGTAGCTCGTGTCTGTGAAGAGTTATAACTGGGTTTTTTTGTCTCTTTGGCTGCATGCTGCAAGACAAAATACTAAAACCATCTGACTTGGAACAGAAGCATCCGCAAGTGTTTCTTGATAGTTTTAAAGCAAGTATCATCATCTGAACTGGGTTGTGGTTTGCCATGGCTGAGTTCCAACACCAGAAACAGGAGCCATATAACCTCCTGGTGAATTCATGATATGTGAGGCTCTAATAAAGCAGCTGATTATTGGTTTTTAGAAACTTGTGTTCAGCTGAGATATGACCTTTAATTTTAATCAACTGGGTGCAGCAGTTCTCAGAAACTGCATTTCGGTCATCTCAGAAACAGAAGCTTCCCTCAAGAAAACGTGGCTTACCTCAGGTAAAATCCTCTCACAAAATTTCACATAGTGTCTGGTAGATATCATCCTCTGAGTCCTTATTTAAATGAAGATGAGTGGCAAAACAAAGTAAGACTATGCCATAGAGCTTGTACTCCCACAAGTCTGTGGACAAAAGAGGAGGTATAAACAGGTGTGCAAGCTCACAGCATTAGTATAGTAAAGAGGTGAGAAAGGAGAGCCCAGCTGCTGAGATGGAGAGCAAGAATATATCTGGAAGAGAACAACAGCAACAAAATTTGGAAGTACAGGAAATACACAGAAGTACAGGAAAGGACTTAGTTGCTCACATTGCTGAGTTGACTAGGAATGAATGGATTAGCTATTGAAATCTAGCAGAAAAACAAACACCATGCTCCTGCTCACTGGATGTTATAGCCAGACAAATTTCAAGATGCTTTTAAACATTTTTGAAATGGTGAGGTGAATCAAGCCCTGGAGTAGCTTAACCACTTGTGTGCCAGATTCTGTCATGCGAGATCTTTACGTGGAGAGCACCCGCCTTTATGAAGACCTGCTGTTATTTGCGTGGAAGCTTGCTATAGAAATGGTTGGGTAAAGTTTTCTGGTCTATGTTGCATGGAAGATGAGAGTTGCTGAACATAGTAGCTCCTTCTGTGTTAAAACTTATTTCTGAAGAGCTGGACTTTTGTAGAAAGAATGCCTGGGAGGAAAAAAGAGGAAACATTTAGAAAGGACTGAAAAGCCTATTAGAAAGTCCTTCAAGTGAAGACACCATGGAAATCAGTGCATTCCTAAGAAAGCAGTATTGAAAAAAGAGATAACCTGCCCCACTGTTCGTATCAACACAGCCTGTTCTATTCTAAGAGGAAAGCAAATCTAGAGTAGTGTGACCCTGAGGACCCCTGTTTAGACAGGGGAAGTGATTCTTCTGAAATTCATGTTGCTTTTACACTGGCTTTGTTCTTTTGACCAAGGCTCCCAGTCCTGTTGGTCACCCATCTTAGATGTTTTTGTGCTCCTTTTTAGCCATTCTTGTCCTGAAGAGAGCAGTGTAAGAGAACAAGTTCTTGGGAATCATTCACACACTAAGTGGAAGACTGCAGTTCTCACCTAACTTTTCTTGCAGCCCAGATGCAGCATATGCCTGTACTTGCGCTGGAAAACAACCAAGGCAAATTTTGTACTGGGGAAGATGAGAAAAGCCAGCACAGCAACAGGACAAATGACACAGCTGGTTAGCTGGCACTCAAACACACTGTGCTTCACCATTCAAACTCTTCTGCCACAAAATTAGCCTTGAGAGCAACATTCTTAAGCTTCCAGCTGTACAAGAATGTATGAGATCAAGGCCAAATAAAATGGGGCCCTCTCCTGACTTAACCTTACTCGTTACTTCAAGGGGGAATTTGTATGAAAAGGAAGCACAGGACATGGCCTAATACTGCTGCCTTTTTGTGGCATTTCAGTTGTTTGATACAGAGAAGAGAGTCAGAATTAGAAAACCATTTTATTTAATGACACAGTATGAATTAATATAGCAATATTTTTTAACCGTAGTACATGTAGAAAAGAACTGTTCCCTAGCTAATCTTCTAAATCATTATGGCTCATCAATTATAATTTTTGTTTGAACTTATTATGTAAAGTTGAATAACATTTTATTTCAAACCGTGCAGACTGAAATGTGAAAGAAAAAACCTCAGTATATAGTGCTCATGTAACCTACCCTCCAGTGTATTTCTTAACTGGAATGTTGAACTTCATAGTCAGATTCAGATATCGCATTTTATGATTGAGCCTTTACGCCTCCAGATATTTAGCTGCTTGGTTCCCAGTAACTTGACTGCAATGAATGAACAAAATAATGAAATATTTTCAAGGATTTGGCTTAAATCTGTTTTTCTTAGTGGGGAAGATTCCTCTTGAATAATGGAAAGAGTATGCCACATGAAAACCAGTTAGCTGCATGTGGCCCACATAGCATTTGGGCAATGTACTTAAACACAAACTTGGCTTTTAATGTTTTATGAGTCAAATCAAACAGTACACATTAGAAATGTGATGGAAATACTTTGCAAGATTGGACCTTGGCAAATAAATGGTGAAATTTCCTCAACACCCCCTCCCTCAGACCAGCGAGCAGAGCAAGGTATATGCATCTTTTAATTCCATCTAATTGTATAGCTGAAGTGTGCATGTAGTGGCCTTGTGCCAGCCCAGTGCACCAGAACAGGAATGTAGGAAGGAATTTCTCAGAGCAACCACTGCCGCTATCCCTACAGGCCCTTCTGTGGCAGCCCATGTGTCATTGCAGAGCTACGTAGGGCTTTTCCCACAAACGCTTCACTTTTGATCAAAAATCCTCCTTGTTTCCCAGCCACTTTCTATTAAGTGTCTCCATGACACACTAGGGAGAGCTGTTCTCCCCTTTTCACTTGTTTGGTTCAGCTGAATTTCTGGTGTCACCTGGTGTGATCAGCCTTGGTTGGTTACCACCACCACAGGGTTACGGTGACTGCTCCCTGCTCACACATGGGTGTGAATTAACCTTTAATGACTGGGGGACCAGTTATACAAACATGGTGAGTGAGGTCTTGCTAGCATCCTGTGCATTGGTCTTTATAAATCCATATCTGTACAGAAGTATCTTACCATTGCAGTTGCATAGATTAGCCGCACAGCCACGTCATGCTGCCAATGCATTCCTACGTCCAGGAACTGAGTGTAACCCAAGGAGAATTAAACAATTAACAGTAGAGGACGTTCAACAACTTATTTGGCAAGGCCCCAGAGGACACCAAGAAGTGATCTGTCTTCTCACTGTGGTGACTTAATGTGCTGTAGATATTGAAGGCTTCTTCTGTAGCTACCAGATATTCACCACAGCTAAGGCAGAAAGGATCTTTCAATTTTGGTCCTCTTTTCTACATACACAAAACCTTACTATGATCAGTTGTCAAGCAATTTTTTTCTTCTCAAGAGGAATTTTTTTGTAAGGGCAAAGGAATGTCTCAACCGTTTCTGATTAGGGAAGAAAGGAATACCCTGCAACCATTTTTGGACTTACTGTGAAGGGGATAGGCTATTAGAATTATACGTCTATGCTTAACACTCAACCATACCCATAATAAAATGCCACTGGAAAATACAGGATGAAAAAATGTGATCGACAAATGGGAAGATAACTAAACAGAAATATCTCATGTGTACAGTACAAGACAGTCTAAAAGGAGTTATTCATTAGTCTTTGTGCACAAATGTACATGGCTTTGTTTCAAAATCTGTTTAAATTCAAAGGAGTTTTTCATTTGTCCAGTCCAAAGCGCAGCGATACCACCTGCAAGTGACTAGTATGAACTACAGCTTAGCCCCTAAAAACATCGTGAAATAACATTTCAGATGTGCTGTTGAGAGCTTTAGGGCTGAAACACAATAGGACAGATGTAAACTTGAACTTTAACCTTTCCCTGTGTGTCCCTGGCTACCCACAGTCTTCCACTGCTGCAGCAATTTGGGTTTTGTTGTTTTAGGAAGCGTGGTTGTTGATACTCTGACTTACTGTCTCCTTCTAAAGTACACTCCGAAATATATCCAGGGCATTGTGTAGTTATGTTTTTTATTTATGTCCTATTATATTTCAATGTATTTTAAGCAGTAATTTAAATTAGTTCTGTTTGGTTTATTAAATATCATTACTGTGTATTTGTGCTGCTGTATGCCACTGGAATCTTAAAGAGGGACAAAGACCCCATTTGTCTGCACAAGTACAAACTAAAGCGGTCCACCTTTCAAAGAGGTTGTGATCCAAATACAAGCAAAGAGATTGCAAGGAGGCCATGGTGCACATGATTAGGTGACAGTTTTTGTCAGTGCCAAAAGGACAACATGCAGCACATCAGCCCAGTTGTTCTAAGGATGTTGTGGGTTTTGTGGCAAAGGAAAGTTGTAAGAAGGGATTTGAGGGGGGGCAGTGAGGGTTTTTTGTGGGCACTCCTCTCACACCTTCAATACCATGTGGGAGAAAGCACATAGGCGTTCACCAGCAAAGTTACCATTGGGTGTGAGGTGGCTGAAAGGGAAAAAACAGTGCAAGAGCAACACTAGATCCCAGTCTTTGAACCTTGAAGATGATGAGGAGAGAAATGCTTCAGCAGGGACCAGTTTGGGTGAGGAGCTATCCGAGGCAGCTTAAGTCAATCTCCGTGTGAGCCATACCTCATCCAATGACTGAGGGAGCTAAAGACATATGTACAATCAGCACCCTCAGCACCTAAACTGGGTGCCTAAGTTAGGAGGTGCAAGTCATGCTCTTTGCAAATGGCTGCCTGTTTTTATTCCTGGAAGGGAATAGAAATCCCACCAGAATCCCTTTGGTTTCATGTAGCCATAATATCGAATTCTGCCTGGATTTCATCATGACCCAGCATCAGTTAATACCCGTGTGTTGCAGAGTATTGGATGTATTTGAATTTACACTTTTCTCATAAAGTTTTTGAAATGTAACTAATTTTACTCTAATGGTGATCTTTAAAGTTTGAATGGTATCTTTTATTGAATAGCTGTTGCTTATGGACTTTAATGTCTGGAATATAGTATAATTTACATTATTCCATTAAATGTCTGTCAGATTTCAAACTGGATTTGAGGCTACTGCATTTGAATTACCAAAAAGTATACAAATTGGAAACTTTAAGAAAAAAAGGATCAGAGTATAGCTTTAATTTCTTTGTTCAAATCTACTATGAGGGCGAGGAAAATTTCTTTTTAAACAAAAGAGCCAGATCCATTCCTTATGAAAACAAATGATTTAGAAAACCAATGTTAGAATGCCACCTGGGGGCTTATATTGCCATCACACCTCACTTAAGATAAAAAAAAAATTGTTCGCTCCATTTTCTTCACAAAGTACAGTCAGACTTTTAGGAACTCATGGAAGTGTTATTCCATTTTGTGGTACCTGCTTCCTTAGTTCTTTAGCAAGAATATAATAGAAGAAGTGGGTGCTGAAGAAGCAAATCAATTAGCTTTGCAATGGGGAGAATAGCAATATGGCTCAGTGCAGGATACTCTGCTTCTCACAAATACATGTAAACCAGACACAAGATACAGAAGAATAAGCATATTTATTCACAATATGCAGTAGAAAACACTAGATTACATCAGCTATATGACAGGAAAGACCACAGAGTTTGTGGAGGCAGAAAAGTGATCATTCAAACACAAAAGATCTGTGTAATGCAGCAAATCAAAGCATTAAAAATTGAAACATACAGACCACATTTCTAATCCATCACATTAGTATAAAAGTAAGTCTTTCCTTGACTTTAAACAATGGGATTGCAAACCCGACGTCGCAAAAGTGAATCTTTGCCAGAAATTACAACTAAATGTGAAGTCTTGCTGTTAGAAACATGTGGGTAACCTCTCTCCACTATTAGTATTCATCTGGACTTTCGGTGAACTTTTATGATTCAGACCAGACAGTAGAACTTAGTACACATTTTGCACACTTGCATGTTATATCTAAAGCCAAGGGGAGAGAGGTGATCTCATTTCCTTGAGAGTTTTACCAAGTTAACATTTAGTTTTCCTGCAGTCAGGAGCAATGTAATCCCTTATCCCCTCCTCCCCACTCACCTGAAATTCTCCATGCTGGGGTGAATGGGAGCAGAGCGCTATTGGACTCCATCTCAGCTTGTATGATGAGCTACATCGCAGTCATAAGACCCTCAAGGTACCTCAGGTACCTGCTGCTGGATCCTTCCATCGAGTGAGCTGCCCCAGGGCCAAAGACCTGGGAACTTGGCTGCCCTGCTCCACATGGTCCTTGTGGTTAGGTGGACTATGCAGCACATCTATCTCTAGGGGCAGAATTATTGCATATTTGCCCACATCATGGATTACCTGATCAACAGAGAAAGAAGGCAGCATGCAAAGGGGATCCCATATTATTGGGCAACACATGGGTTTCTAATGTGGCTTCAAGGATAGCCGAAGCTGTTGACTGGTAGGGGTGACAAACACTTTTCTTGCAGCCCCAAATATCTCATGAAATGCAAAATTATTTGTTTGCATTTGTGAATCTGAATCCATACACTTCTTTGGCTCATGGGCAACTCCAGCTACTCTTGATGGAAGTAGACGATCCCTTCTTCAGGAGAGAAACATTTCTGCCCTCAGAGACAACACCATGACTAGCACTGCAAAAACCCTCTCAGGATACACAGAGTCAATTACCACCTGTGGCTGGGCTTTCATTCCCTAGCAAGTTTCTAGAGGAGTTTAGATCCAGGCTCACGTAGGTGAAGCTACCTGGACTCGGGCCAGGAGGGGAACTCAATGTGCTCATTTGGCATTGCTGGATGATCTCTTGCCCTCCCTCTAAACCTCTATATGCTGATGGTTCGATGTGAGATAGGTGGCGATGTGACAAAATGCGTCAAATCCTTGAAGGAATGCCCCTAGTTTGCCCTGGTCTACCACAGAGACCTTGAGCTGGCAAGAGCCACAGGATCCATTTCTTCCTCAGCCCTTTTCATCACCTTCAGTCACTAAATGAGCTGGTGACACAACATGGCCTTAAGCACCAGAACAATGCAAGTGACACTTAGCTGTGTTATCCCCCATCACCCAGGGCCACGTCGCACTCCTAAGAGGGCCTCCGGATTGAAAGAGATAACCTCTCTGAAGGAATAACAGATGTCTGAGCATCTGTGTCACTCACCTGACCTGGGGAATGCAACATCATGACCTGTTAGCCATTTCCTAAGAGGATGGATCTAACGGCCACTGAATATAAGGAACAACAGAACGGATTTTTAAGGCACAAATACTGGATGTGGAGGAGTATAACATAGGCTGTCCATTGAAATATCATCTGTTGGCTAAGCTACTCTGCTTCTAACTCTGTTTCTTTAGCATGTGAAATGTTTTGGACTGTATTTGATCCTGTCAGAGTGTGAAATCCTTGCAGTCACTTTTCAACTGGTCTTTGTTAGACATAAGGGAAAATACTGTCTGGATTAGGCACGGATTTTTAAACTGAATCACAACTAACTCTATCTCAAAGGTAGATAGCCTGATTTAAAGCAGTTGTCTTTACAATAACATTTTCTAGTACCTTCTTTATAAAAAGCTCTCTGAGTAATTCTTAAAATAAGACTGATTCTAAACTGTTGTCATGGCTGAAGCCCAGCCCGCATCTAAACCCCATCCAGCTGTTCCCTCACTCCCCCGAGGAGGGATGGGGGAGAAAGTCGGAAGGGTAAAAGTGAGAGAACTCTTGAGATGAGATAAAGGCAGTTTAATAGGTAAAGCAGAAGCTATGCACACAAGCAAAGCAAAACAAGGAATCCACTCACCTCTTCCCATCAGCAGGCAGGTGTTCAGCCATCTCCAGGAAAGCAGGGCTCCAGCACCCACAACGGTGACTTCGGCAGGCAAACACCATCACTCTGAACATCCCCTTCTCCTCCTTCTTCCTCCAGCTTTACACACTGAGCAAGATGCCATATGGTGTGGGGTATCGCTGTGGTCAGCTGGGGTCAGCTGTCCCGGCTGTGTCCCCTCCCAGCTCCTTGTGCACCCCCAGCGCACTCACTGATGGGGTGGTGTGAGGAGCAGAAAAGGCCTTGGCTCTGTGTAAGCACCGCTCATCAATAACTAAAACATCTCTGTTTTATCAACACTGTTTTCAGCTCAAATCCAAAACGTAAACCCATACAAGATACTAGGAAGAAAATTAACTGTCCCAGCTGAAATCAGCACAACTGTTTACTTGTTTGTAGTTATTCTATTAGACAAATATAATCTATAGAAAAATTTGAATTGTGTGCATTGAGGAAACTGTAATAGGCTTCAGCAATTTATAAATAGAAAAGCAATGTCAGTGCATTAATCAGCTTTTCTCTCTCCTATATAAAATTAAATTCTGACGTACAAACATCTCAGCTACACAGATCCATACCTTTGTGGTTTGTATATATGTGTATAGATACAGATACCTATAGGTATATGCAAGTTCATGCATCAAAAGAATTGATCTATTCGTTTAAGTGTCTTGATGCCTACAGTAAAATAAAGCACTAAGCAGTTTATTAGTAGGACTGTGGACGACTGTGTGAAAAGCTTCTTATTGTTAATGACTGTTTCAAGGATAACATGGTGGGAAAACGAAAATGCCATATATGACTGTGGCACAAAAGTGACAGTGTTTGGTGGAGAGTCACAAATGCTACACATCCAAACCCCATGGTACCTCTGCACAGTACTTTTCACTATGCAAAGCTCATAGGAACATTAATGTTATCAGTCTAATGAGGTGACTGTAAAATGACTGTTTCTGAAGACTTGGGATATTTAGAAGTTTATGTTGGTGTATTTGGTTAATCTAACAGAATAAGCCAGGCAAAAGCTGCACAATTAAAGTGATATATTAGAAATGTTAATTAAGAGCACACAGAGAGGAAGAGATAACCCAGTGACATTTTCTGTGCCTAATCGCTACAGCAGAGGCCAGGATCTCATTGGGGCTAGTTAAAAGGGAAGCCATTGTGCAGAAGCTAGGAAGAAAAAGTATTCCTCCATCAAGCTACAAAGGTCCAGGGACAAGAAATGGCACGTTTGGGGAAGAAAGTCTCCTTTTGCAAGTGTAATCATAACACATGCTGCAAACTTCCTGCAGTGACAGTTATCCTCAAACGGACCCATCATTTTCATACTGTTCAAGAGCCTTGACGCGACCCTTCGCCAATGGCCGACAATTGATAGCCACCAGCCATCACATTGCAGGAGACACTGCATCTCAGCCTGGCAACTGGAACGCTGTGTTGGATTGCACTTTTTACCTCGACATCATGGCAAACACAGCACCTGTGCGAACTACACTTGGAAATCGAAAGTTTTTTCTGCTTCCAGGAAGTGTACAATATACTAGACATTTGGAGTAACAACAGCAATGATGAAAACAACGACTACTTTTTAAGATTACAAGAAGGATTTAAAAAAGAATATACAGAAATTCATACAACATACAAAGGTAGGAAAATGGAAAATGGAGTAAAAGAGTCAGAAGCTGACTGCATTGTTAGTTTAAAGAAGGAATTCAAAGATGCTTAGAAGCAGAGTTCTGAACACAGGTCTAATTAACAAGACAAAAGGCCCTTTCTTGAAGTTCATCAAAACTGTGCAAGGGTCCACATTCACGATGCAAGAATATGGTGCATTTCTGGCTCCTGTTTTGAAGAATGCATTCCAGAATTGTTTTCAAAAAGACAGTACACCACCCACAGAATTCCAGACACTGCCATGAAGGTCAAAGCTCTGTGTTTACCTACAAGGATGCTGTTCAGTGTAGTACTGTGCTGCATTTTTACTACTCTATCTCTTCCAGATGTGTAAATTGCGATACAGCAGCATAAGTTGAAGTTAGTAGGTAAGGCAGGAAAGGAGAGGTAAAGTCGAAGAGTGTATTTTCCTCACAGCATTAAAGAAGAAAGAAGATCCTTACTCACATTGCTAACTTGAATAAGCAGCATTCTGTGTCCCTGCACCCGGTGTATAAGCACCGTCCCCTCTCTTTTTCATTTTCGGAGGGGATGTCACTATGGATACTGGACTTGAGCATTACAGGTCATACAACTGTAAGTGGTGGTATAGCGTGCAGTGCTTCCTTCCAATCAATGAGATGCAGTGAATGAGTCAACACCTGCCAGTTTGGAGAAGATACCATATTATTTAGGGATACTGCTGAAAAGCAGATTGGTGATGACAAAATATTGCCATGGAAGCCCTGGCAGGTGTAGTTACACTCACAGAGTAATCCCACTGGCTGTGCCCTTAGTCTGCAGGAACAGCACTTCTGAGCTGGGAGTCTAGCACAGCTGAACTGAAATGGAAAAGCAGGAGTATGCTAAAATGGGAGTAAACACCTCCCCCTTTAAAACCGGTTTATGGTTGCCATCAACTTTAGTTTGCTGAGAGGCTGCAAAGAATTCACAGAGGCTGACAAATAGCAACACTCAGGTTGCCCTTCACTAGTACTTGTCCAGCTTATGTCAATACAGCAGCATTTAATCCTAGGCTTAGGACGCATCCCATGCTCTCCACACACAGGTTGGTCACTGCCACAAGTTCAGGTTTCAGCAAACCACCATTTGCTCCTGCTCTAAGCGTTTGGGAAATCTCAGGTACATCTCATGGTACCATGTGGTGTTGATTACCTGAAACAACGTGGGTGAAAAGGCAACAGGACAAGTGAAACCCAGATGTACGGAGCAGTGCCAGCTGGGCAGGTTTACACACGTTAGGGGTTTGTTACCCATGTCTTCTCAAGCACGGGTTTTGCATGGCCTTTTGGGTTTGGTTATGCGATCTTGCTCCATGTGCACCTTAAATTCGAAAAGGCTCCCAAGATCATCACATTAAGGGCACAGGAGGAGCTGGACTGAGAATTGTGTGAGGCTGTTCCTCAGCCTGATGGTGCGGCCACATTTTGAAGGCGGTGTATTTGTGCAGTATTTGTTATTCCGTCCTGATGAGGACATCACAGACCTAAAGGAGGTTTAGTGAAGGAGGATGGAAACAGCCGCAGCCAAGGGAAATCTGTTAGATAAAAAAAATTTTGGTGGTCATTTACTTCAGGAAACAGGGAGGCTGGCCACACAAAGATGTTAATAATTATTTTGTTGTAGCATAATTTTACGCTAAAACTGGAAGACAGCAAGTAAAAAGCTAGTAAATATTTTATTTGTCCATTATACAGAATTAACACGCTTGGCAGTTAAACCGCAGAATTCGCCCACAGACGAATCGCCGCCGCCGCCGCCTCACGCTTCCCGCCACAGCGCCGTCCCGTCGCAGCGCCCCCCGTCGGCGGCACGGCATCAGCTCGGCGATCGATTGCTCAGGCCCCTCTCGGGCCCGCCCGCTGGAGGGCTGCTCTCCGCGAGGAGCTCGATTAAGAAGGCCTTTCCCTCAGCGGGAGCCCCCGCCGCAGCCATCCCGCCGGGCCGCCGGGTGCAGCAGGTGGCGAGGGACGGTGCCGCTGCGGTAGCGAGCTGTCCGTGGCCGGGACGCAGGTGCCGCTTCCGTAGCGAGCTGCCCGTGGCCGGGACGCAGGTGCCGCTCCCGATGCTGCGGTGGCTGATCGGCGGCGGCCGGGAGCCGCAGGGCCTGGCGGAGGTAAGGCGGAGGTAAGGCGGCGGGGCGGGCGCGGCGGAAGCGGGCAGAGCCGCTCGTGGCAGGAGGCGGGGCCCGAAGGAGTGTAAGGGCCGTTGGCGGCGGGGGAGGGTAGCGTTGTCCCAGGCACCGCCGGCCGGGCCGAGAGGCCTGCCCGTGGGGACAGCCGTCCTCACGCAGCGCGGCACCGGCGGAGGGCCGAGGGGAGCTTTGGTTCCGGGGTGGGGAGCGCTGTGAGCGAGGGGAGCGCTGGCTCTTCCGCCGGGATGGGTCTGCGGTGCCGTGGTGGGGCGGCTGGGCCCTGCGTCGGTCTCTCCGGAGCGCGGGGCCGTCGGCGCTAGCTCGCAGCCTGCGAGACTTCCTGGCTGTTAGAAAGGGTTGCGAGCTTCGTTGAAGGCGGGGGGGGTGGGGGTGGGGAGCGGGAGCAAGGGAAAAACCACAAAAGCGAACCGCAAAACCCCCAAGCCGAGCTTGCCCAGGCTCTGAAGGGCTTGGGAGCTGTTCTGTCGGAAGCGTCCCGGCTTCCTCCCTCCGGCTCGGTGTGTCGCGGACAAGTGGGGTTGTGTTGTATAGCTTGCCCTCGGGACTCCCCGGTCACTCATGTAAATTACAGACGGTAACTTACTACCTACACGGCCTAGTTCTGCTTTGTAGTAGTCTTGTAGCATTTGTTCTCAGTTTCTCATCCATAAGACAAGTTAGGCCTATGTAGTGCAATGAATACTGACATGCTTCCTGTTGCCTTAACTCTGAAAAACAGTTTTACTGGATTTGAGGTAGAGATGATTGGGATTATCTTGTCCCTAAGACGCTGCTGAAGTTCTCAACTTGGACTTAACAAGAGTTAATTAACACTGTTACTGGGCTCCTTATGCTTAGTGCTTTTGTAATGTAGACAAATATGAGGAAGTAATTATGTTTCAGCTGCTGTATGTGAGCAAGCTGTGACAATATCATGGTCGACTTCAGATGCCAGTGGTTACTTTGGTGAAAATTTGAGTCTGTACCAGTTTGGAATGACAGTGTCTGGAAATGGCTCTGACCTTTGTAATCGGTCAAATTGTTGGTTCTATTGCCATTATATTTAGCAGGTTTGTGTGCGGTGTTTTTGAAAGGAAGATAGGAAATACGCAATAGCTTTCTAAGATGTGCTAGAAGACTACGTTGGTGTGTGTCCCTCTACAAAGTTCAAACTGTCTGTGGTTTATTTATACTGTGATTTAATAAAGCATGAGTGTGAGTCAAGGTGTGGTCCAGCTCTTCCATTCTGCCGTTCATAGCTTGGTTAAACCTGATCCACAGCACTTCTGTTCACACTGCTACCATTGGTTTGCTGAATAATCGTGCTAATTTTGCTTCTCTGTGGAAAAACTGAATACAATGTTGATAAGGGTTAGTCCCTAAACTCTTTTTGTTCTTTTTTCCTGTATGATGTGATGTTGTTTCATCTAAAGATCATCCTCATAACCATTAATTCTCTCTGTACCCTTAAATAGGTAAGGAAGCCCGTAGCAGTGTGTGGGCTGGGGACTTCTGGTGTTATGTTCCATGTGATATGGCTTCAGACAGTCATAAAAAGGCCAGATGTGTTAGAGTGACATTGCACTGGGGGAATAGAGAAAGCCTCTGGCAAAGCTGTCCTAAATTCATAAAATGCAGTTTTCTCCTTGCCAATTTATTTTTTTTACTATGGAATTGAAAGTCATTTCGAGTTCAGCTCCTGAATCTCTTCAGTTGATGGCCATAATGTATATCTTTAGCAGAGTGGCTTGGGTAATGTAAGCAGTAGCATCTTGGTCCATATAAGCTGATCTGTATCTGTGTACTCTTGTATCCATATTTTTGGTGAATTCCTTTTGAAAATCCCACTTCTAAGTAAAATCCCACTTATAAACCCGTGGGGTTTATAGGAAGTTCTGAAGCTGAGATGGATGTTGTGATTTTTTTTACTGGATAATCATAGTCCTGCTTACAGGTCCTACATGAAAACATGGAAGTTGGGAATGGATTCCATTAGCATCAGCATCTAACTTTCTCTTAAAGTTCAATTAATAGTTTATATGAAAACTAGATTTCTTCAGAGAAAGAATGTGCGTGTAAGCCAACACTTTGGAAAATATTAATGAAGATAATAAAGAAGAGCATAGCTTTTTGTATCATAGTACTGGGGGAAAAAGTTATTTTGTTGTTATCTGTAGTACTTCACAGCACTGTACCTTTCAATATTCACAGACATTCTTAGAATTAAGAAAAAAATAAGATTGATCACATTGTTCAAAAGAAGTAGCACTATGTTGTACTGAATAGGAAGCAAAACCAGACTACAGAATTGGGATGTTAATGTTACAAATTCTGACTTTTTCAAAGCGATGTTACAGTTGTTTTGTGAGTGTATGTTCTATTAGTAAATAAAAATTGTAGTTGTCTGACTACAGTATTTCTAGGGTCATCCAGTGATACTGAGATTTGCTTTGGATTTTTAGAACTCTCAATTTTTTAAAGGATTTTTTTCTGATAGCTGAACTCAGAGTTTCCATATTTGTCCAACTTTTCTTTATAACCATGCAGACTCTACTTCCATTATTTTAAATGGAAACTGCTATTCTCATATAATTGCATAAAATGAGGAACAGTTGCTTGATGAAATGCATCAGATAGCACAAAACCAAGATAAAGTCACAAGAACTAGCATTTTGACAACCTCTTCATTTTAAAAATAAACACAGATTTCTTTCCCTATTTATTAGCTTTGTCATTCTTAACTTCTGAAGAATAGTGTCATAGTACCAATATGGAAGTAATAGAAAATGATTTATTATTCCTGCAAGAAAATGTTTAAGTTTGTGAGGACAGTATGTTTGTCTTTCGTGTAGCATTACTTGCCACGTATATTGCATGTTACGCAGTGTTCAGTAATTGCTGTTTTACAGTGTAGTTTCTGTTGAAGTCCTCAAAGAAGAGACAGTCCTGGAGTAAGATGATGTTGACTGTCATGTAAAATAAATCTAGGAGGAGGGTGCTGTAACGGAGTTGCTAGTGAGCTGTTAAGATTTTTTTGTTTTTAATAATGTCTAATAGCTAGTTGTTCCAGAATGTGGAAGACCTTAAATACAAAAAAGTTGTCTTCTTTTGAAACAAACTGATGATTGAGATTAGCAGAACTGAAACGGGAGTCCTATGCAATATTTTATTGACCCTGCCTGGTGATCAGCTTTCTCTGAGTGATTGAGTGTTCTTTTAATTAGTAGTCTAGTTGGGGGTAATTGCAGATGCTGTTCTAGAAAATGAGTAATCATTCTCTATGGTTTTATTAAGCAGTTTGTTTTGGTATTTTGTGAATAGAGTCCCAGTGGATGATTTATATATTATGTAACAGAATGGCATTTATTCTTACTTACTTTAAATATGACGTCTTTATATAGGATTTTAAAATTGAACGGTAGATGAAAAATATGACAGGTTCACAGGCCTCTCAGAAGAGGTGTAATTTAATGAAAAACTCAATGTACGGTGAATTGAGTCACGAAGCTGGCTCCACATGACAGCTCGTGACTAAACTGAGTTTTCGTCTTGGTGTGTCAGTGGTCAAAGCAGTGCAAAATGTTTTTGTTAAACAGAAAATGCTATATTATAATTTAAAATACATGCTATAGAAAGATGTTATTTACTTGAAATAATAATAAGTTATCTTTTATAATTTTATTAAGGCAAAATGATATTTCAAAAACTTTATTTAACTTCAAATATAACTATACATTCACACGAGTCTATATGTACATTGTTAGACATTACAAAGACCTCATGAAAATAATTATATTGCTACAAAATAAATTTAATTCTTTTTTTTAATGAATTTTAGAAGTCATCTGTACAGACAATTGGTGAAGAACAAATACAGAATCCTTATACGGAGCTCCTTGTGTTGAAAGGTCATCAAGATATAGTACGATTTCTAGTGCAAATAGATGATTGCAGGTATGAAATTGCATTTCATATTGTTCACAGCATCCTTGATAGTACTTAAGAGTATGTTTATGAAAATGTAGCAATATTTTTGATCCTCTCTTTTTTTTTTTTTTTTTTTTTTTTTGGGGGGGGGC
>VZSC01018597.1:249801-263028 GCA_013398225.1 Steatornis caripensis
TTTTTTTTTTTTTTTTTTTTTTTGTTGGGGGAGAGCAGGAAAAGCCTGGGGTTAAAAAAGGCAAGGGATGAACACTCCCTTTTCCTGATATGTTACTACACCTTTTTGCTTTTCTTGTAACTTATACTTTCATGAGAAAATAATGGTAGTGGAGTTATCCTTCTTGATACAAATTGATTTGTTTGAAAGAAATGCCTTTGGCTAGTTCAGCCCTTCTTTTTCAGGCTGTTGCTGGGTTGAATGTTCCCTTCTGCACATACATACTTGCTTTCTCCCAGGACAATATACAGTATTGTCTGCTTCTGTTCTGAGTGGGTGCATGTGTGTTACGCTTTTGAATTGAGGACAGCTGTTATTTCACATTTTGGTTCTGCAAAAGATTAATAGACCCCTACAGATACACTGTAGCAATTGAACATGACATTCTCAACAATACTGAATGCTGCTGTTCCTTTCTTTCCAATCTTTTGTTAATCTTTCTTCTGAAACTTAATTCACTTCAGCTTCAGTTAATGCAGCTTTTTTCTGAACTTTTCAAATTTTCACCACTTTATTCAGAATGACCGCTTAGTAAAATTCAGCGTATGCCTAATCTCTGTATTGTGTATCTCCTCCAGTTTGGTCTTGTTCAACTTAGTGTACTTCTTTGAAACCTCACGATTCTTTTGTTTCTGTCTTCTGATTTTTTGCTTTGTGCACTTTTTTTTGTATATTTCCTGACAATCTTCATCTGTTCTATTCTTAGTTCCTTGTAGCTAGGTCCAGCTTCCTTGTGAACTCTGAGGATGGAGTTATCTAAAAACTGGAAAACTGGTTATGAAGTAGAGATGAAGTCACTACTTTTACCATTGTCACTTTGGAAGTGTGACTGGGAGAATGAATTATGATAGTTTTACGTTATGAACTGTCTTCTGTCCTAGCTTTGTCTAAATTAGCCTTGCATGTTCTCTAATTTAACTTAATCCTGTAAGAGAGGAAATATTTATCTGCCTTAAAAGTAAGGTTGTGAGTGAAGCCTTTAGTCAATAGTAAGTGTAGTTACTCTTGGCTGATGTGGAGAATTAAATAGAGACCCTTTAAAACTAAGAATGAAAGTAATAGGCAACAGTCTTTCTGTTAAGGAGCTGTAGTAATTTGCATCTTTTATGGATTAAACACAGAAGGAGATTTCTAATATATTNAAGAGAGGAAGTATTTATCTGCCTTAAAAGTAAGGTTGTGAGTGAAGCCTTTAGTCAATAGTAAGTGTAGTTACTCTTGGCTGATGTGGAGAATTAAATAGAGACCCTTTAAAACTAAGAATGAAAGTAATAGGCAACAGTCTTTCTGTTAAGGAGCTGTAGTAATTTGCATCTTTTATAGATTAAACACAGAAGGAGATTTCTAATATATTCATCAATACACTACACAGTGTTAACATGGGTAAGAGTTTGGTTTATGTCCTTGCAGTGTACAGCAGGTGTTTTGTGAAGGAAGGTTCTCTCCTTCCCCGTGCACATTCATCAGGCAGGTGGTCTTTTCCAAATTTGGAATGCCCACAGAATCTTATTTTGTAATAATTTTATAAATATTTACATATATAAATTTCACAGAAGACTCCACTGAGAATTTTTAGCTTGTCAGTTTTCATTCCTAATATCATAAATATATATATCATAAAAATTACAAGCATTACCATAAATTTTTTTTCTATGTTATAGTAATCCACCACAAGATTGATATAAAAATAGAAGAATCTTGTTGGATTTTTTCAGTCATGTTTTTTCCCAAACAAGTTATTAAAATAACCCTTCCTCAAAGTATATTTTTCCCAAACACATATTCAATAAATGTAATTGGTCTTTACAGAAATACTAGAGTATTCTTAGATTGCATGCACTGTCTGTTGCAAAGAAATCTTTTACCATTTTGGCCTTCGTTGTATGTTAGCGGGTGAATTATTGAAGCTAAACAAATGATGATCAGTGTAAAACTAAAGCCTGGATGGCTTCATTGGAGATAGGTTATAAAATAGCTTATGGGTAACTTACATAGCTGGTTAATATTCTGAGAGTTTGAGGAGTTTAACAGAGTCACTTCACTGGACAGTGATTCTAAGTGTTTATTTATCAAGAATATGGTAGCTTCTGGATTGTTAAACAGCTGATAATATTTTTCACTTGATTCTTTTTAGTAAAATTAGTATTGTCACTCAGCTTCTGAAATGTTTTTATTTAGTTTCTGCAGCTGTTTCATTGTGTGCTTTTTGTCAGCTATTGTAAGCCAAGTTTCACGCTTCAGGTCTTTAGATAACATCATCTTAGTGAGAATTTTGCAGAAGGATTTTCTTGTTTTCTCAGTGGCTCAGCTAAAACCAGTGAGTGGAAAATTTTCTCAGATTGGTTTTTGAAGATACTAAATAAATCCTGTCTAAATGTAACTGAAAGCTGCTTTTTTTTTTCTTTTCTCTTGTACTTTTTGAACATGAAGTAAGGGTCATATTGATTGGATGATCACTAAAGAAGGCAAAGCCTCAGCAAGAGTCTTCCAAAAAGATGGACTGAGATAGAATTGCATGTAATACTCTAGTATTTGACATATTAAGCTAAGCAGAGTTCATAACACATTATAAGAATAGCTTTTTTGGTTGCTTATTTGACCATTCCTTGCTCCTTCAGGAAGCGGACAAGGTTATAGATGATGGTGATCATGACTGGAAAAGAATCAGCTGACGCACAAATCTCCGCCTTGGTGAACAGAATGTTAACTGTAGGATAACTGACTCTGCAATATACATTTATATTTAAACAGAAATCGTAGTTAGAAGATAAGGAGGAAAATACACAAAACAGTACTGTACTGAACTTTTGTGTTGATGAATTACATTCATGCCTTCTTTCAAACACTGGTTTTCTTCCCAGAATTTTGTTCAAGTGGCACACAGCTCCAGTATTACTTAAGAAAGGAACTGAAATTTAAAGGTTTATTGCTAATTGTGGGAGGCTTACTGTTTTAAGTTCTTGACATTGTGACAGAACAAGGTATAATGGAGCTAAAAGGCAACTAAAGATAAGAAAGTAATGTTACCAGAGGTGTGCATGGAAGATTGTTTTTTTTGCTCTAATCTTTGTAAACAAGGGGCTTGATTGGATATAAAATAATGAAAGATATGACGAAAGTACAGTTTACACTTTTTTTTTTTTACTATAATAGAGTAAAACAGGAGGATAAGTGGAAGAAAGAGGGGAGAAAAACCCTATGGTTTTATGCCTGAAAACTTAATCTGTTAGCAAGTTTCACAAACATTGTAATTGCAAATAGTCTGAAAGACAGGACATGTGTATAGTTAATGAAACAATTCCCAGCTGGTGACAGGAAAAATTCAGAAAGGATGTAAACTCTCTTCTTCATGACTTTCTTGCACATAGTGCAAATCTTAGTTCTCTAAATATCAACTGTTTAACACTTGGCGAAGGCTTAAACCAATGGAAAAAATTAGGAGGTTGGTATATTTGCAAGTAACTACTGAATTCAATTTGCTGTGGGTCTTGCTTCTGTTCTAGGCATTCTCAACTCATAGTATGCCTTTACTGGGATAGCTGGGATGTGTGCTCAAGCTACAGTGTAGCTGTGGTGGTGATGATAAGGTGTAAATGTAGGCAGATGGCTAGGTATTCACTGTAGTTTAGGGAAAAAGATTGAATTTAGGTCAGACTTTGTTAATGTGAGATTAACAGACTAATATGAACCTGATTTTAATTCATATGGTATGACTTCCAGATGGATTTTGATCAGAAGTCAATTTTAGCAGCTTAAATGCGCTCCCTTTGGGAATTCTTTTAAGCTACAGTTTAAATTATCATGACAAATACCGGGCTTGTCTACTCCAGGGCTGAACTTAGATGAGTGGTTTGTAACTTGTTAGATGTCGTGCAGTCAGTTGGCTTTGACTAGTGGTATTTGATTTCAGAATTTGCTGTTATTTGGTGTGTAACATCTCATATTTTTATACAAGAATTGGTTCTGTAATGTGGGATTCTATTTATAATAGTATATATTGGAATTCTTAAGCCTTGTTCTTATAGTAAGTATATGCTGATGAACACCTATTTAAATAAACTGACTTAAGTTTATAAACTGTAATTGGGATTTATGAATCTGTGTGTATTCTTTAAACCCAGAGTCTCATATATCTTGTAAACATTTTTCATACATACCTGTTTACTGCTTTTCCATTACATTATGCTTTATTGAAGTTTTCACAGCTTTTTTTTTAATTTTAGGTTTGCATCTGCAGGAGATGATGGAATCATATTTCTGTGGAATGCTCAGGTTAGTTCTTTTTTTGGGGGTAGCTTGTGCATTCTGGAGAGGTTAGAAGTTGGGAGAGGAGTTAGAAACTCTAGTAGCAAAAAGGACACTAAATAAGAATGCTGCAGAGCTACTGTTTGAAACTGTAAAAGTAGAGGGAGTCTGTCAAATCTTAGTTTATGAAGGAGTGCTAGGAAAGTAAAAGTTGTGTGAACCCAAGAGAACAATAAGTTTATAAAGTTAGAATATTTTGGGAAGACGTAGTGATTTTAGAGAGATTTGAGATGAAATTATGATGTGAAAAGCATAAGTGTGTGTGAACTTGTGGCTTTAATTCTTCTTTCAAAATATGTTTGGTGTCTGTTGTAAGCACTGAAATGTTGACTAGTAACACAACAGATATGTAGCAAGGTCCCAATCCTGCCAAGATTTATATATATGCTTAAGTTTTAAGTACCTTTCAGTGACTCTATTAGCAGTATCTATCTGTGGTATAACTGGTTAGACTAAGTGGAGAGCTAACACAAAACTTTGTTGGAAAGACAACAAAGTCAGTGAAAGTTAAACATTTCATGCAATGCAGAAATAAGGCCTTAAATGCTTGCTGTGATGAGAATCATCTTATAACTTTGGAAAAGCTTACTAAGACATTAGATTTATCATGGATATAGTGCTGCTCTGTAAGTGTGATAACCACTGTTCTGCTCTTCTGCTGTCTGTCTCCATATCATTGACAGAATTGTAGAGAAGGGATGAGCATTAGACTTGTGTTGAGGAGGGCTGATATACAAGTTAGATTGTTCAATAGGTAGTCTAAAAAGGAGGCATACTGTGCTGTCTAAACTGTGAGTATAAAACATTCCAAGTAAGGAAGAAAGAAATCTCAAACTCTAAAATTTTTCAGAAACTGTCTGAAAAAAATTGTGTGACGTGTATGATGGTGTAATTTTAAAATATGGAAGTGGGAACTTGAAACTTTTCCGCTCTTTTGAGCAGTTTCAGTTAGTGCTTTGCTGTTATTGAAGGCCTTTTATAATTCTATAATTTGGAGAAGGAAATTGTTTTCGAATTTTCAAAGCCATGTATGTGAGTATATATACTCAGTGTTCTGAGCAGTTTGTGAATGTAAAACTCATTTAAATATCCAGCTTGGGAACCAAGTTCCATTTTCTGCTTCTGTAGGATTTTATTATGTTTTTGTTAAAGCAAATCTTTTGTAGTTTTAATTTAAAAATGTAACCCACAAGTCTAAAGAAGTTTACAGTTATAACTACCCTGTATTTTAATTGTGTGTTTAAAATGCCATTATGCTTCTGCATGTCTGTTTCTGGGGTTTTTCCATGTAACTGAAAAGAGCAGAAGTAGCTGCAGTTATCTAAGCTATGGATAATGTATGTACTAAATAAAGCTGTCAGGAAATTGTCAGTACTGTGTTTGCCATAAATACAGGTCAAGTTTTTCTAATCATTAAAATAAAAAAAATCTCTTTTTCAAGAATTTGTCCACAAATCTGAATGATGGTAGCATCCATTTAAAAAAGGTGTATGGCCAGTATTTGTGTTAAAATGACATGAGTTTAATACAGAACTTAGTTCTTAAGGACTTCTAGGTATTTTCTTTACTCTCAGAGTAATTTTTATTATGTACTACTCCTTTACACTTAATATGTTATTTAATTATGGGTAAGATCTTGAACAATATTGAAGCTAATAAGAAGTAAATCCATAAATTACTTTAGAAAGGGAGATTTTAGACTCTTAGAAATTCTTGCTTTCGAAAGTAATTTGGTACCTTCAGTATGCTACAGTAGATGTTTTCCAAACGTTGCCCTTAGTTTTCCATGTTTTTGTTTTTCAGACCGGAGAAAAACTTTTTGAACTTCATGGACACACACACAAAATTACAGCTATAGCACCATTTTCTTCATCAGATGCTTCTGAAGAAAAAAAACGTTTGATTTTAACAGCATCAGCTGATAGAACAGTTATTGTATCCTTAGATCTGGACAGGATTCAAATTTCTGTGAGCTTTTTGTTGCTTTTTACTTTTAAGGTTAGCATTGAGACAGGCTGCAGATTGTTTAAATTTGTTGGTTGATAACATCTAGTAGGTGTAATTGGATTACACTGGGATTTTACTAGCTATTGCTCACAAGTAGATGCAGTCCTTGCTACAAAAATGAATCCATGACAGACCTTTATTAATATGTCATTTTGGCCAAATAACAAAAAGACAGTTGGAGTTTAGAAGACTGAGTCTCTGCATACCTATTTCCCAATCCGTCATTTAGTTACAAATGCAGCAGTTATAACCTTTCAGTTTCCTTAATGAATAAAGTCAGGTTTGGGACTGCGCTAGTGGCAGACAGGTTCAGAAAGTGTCATGTTTCCATTCTACTGTAAAGGTAAGCTGAGGAAACCCTAGGTATGTGTGTTGTTTTGTTGTCTACAAGAATCTATTGTGTGTAGTAGCCATATAGGCAGGTGTGTTAAAATGAACAGCAGTGTTTGGCTTAGAAACAGGTACATAATGAGTGATTGAGAAGTGGGCACAATTCTTAATTTGTTTTTGAAACTCTCAATCTCTCAATTTCCTTTTTGAAAGGATGTAGAACAAAGGTGATTTTATGACTTGCTTTTGTTACTGTGTTGGAAAAAGCAACCTACAGTCTAACTAGTTTTTGAATGTTAATAGAAAAAAATCACTGAAAAAGCAGTTTTTGCATTGTTCATGGAAAAATGTAACATACAGTATGTAATTAAATCTCAGGAAAGTGACACCTTAGTACTGTACTTCATACTACTTACTGCTATATCTAGCTAAAGCTCGTGATCATTTCTCTGAGAAATTCCCTGTAGAACTTTTGCAGGGGACATATATCTGATTTTTGTTCTGCAGTGTTTGACAGTTCTTCAAAGACTGGATGTATGGTTGTCTGGAGGGAGTGATCTGTGTGTTTGGAACCGAAAATTAGATCTCTTGTGTAAGACCAGTCATCTTACTGATGCAGGTAAAAACGTAAATGACTCATTATGGCTGTTAAAGTGCAAGTAAAATGGATCTGTATAATGATGCAAAACCAACCTGGCAAATTCTCTTTCATTCTAATGCTAACATTATGTATTAGAGCCACTCTAGTTTTTTAAATGTCAGACTTAATCATTTCAGAATTAAGACTGCTTTTAATCTCTTGTGCTGTGTGGATTTTAGAATATGTTGAATCTCAGTAACTCTACATTAGCTTGGGCTTACAGGGCTAGACCTTGGATGCTGATTTATTTTTAACTGGCGTTCTCTGTGAATGAGCGGGAGGTTTGTTTTTCCTAAGTGAAGCTTTGTCGTAGTAGAGCAGTAAAGATTTCTTTTTGTTATTAAGAATCGGTGTTTTTGATGTAGAAAATGCATCATAGGAATACAGTAAATGTAATCAGATCTCAATGTTGATCATGCTTTTTCTATGAATAAGCTTATATTATCTGTCCATGTGAAGAAAATTGTTGCATATTATTGCTGTACTTTACAAAGATACCTACGAAGCTGTGAATCAAATCCAAAGTTTGAAGCAATTTTTTCCTAATTTTTGATATAGAATGGAACAGTGATAGGCAAAACCTTCTGAATCTTTGAGGATATTAATACTTCTTTTGGTTGAATATGAAATACCGTGCTAAATACCAGCTGGAATGGTGCTGTAGGGCTTAGCGTGAGGTGCTGTTGAAACTTTTGAGCCAAGGGTCAATGGGATGTGCAGCATGGGCCCTTTCTTCTCTCCTAATGTCTTGCTTCCTTTGTGGGGAAAAAGATGGATTGCTTATTCCTTGGGGAATTTTCCGTTAATGGTGTGGCAGCACAGACTGGAGGAATTCTGTGCAAGAAGGTGGAGTAACAGCAAACTGGACATTTTATCTTGTGCTCTGTTCTTCAGCTGGCTCTGCGCGGTATTTTAGTGTCATGCATACTGTGTAGCCTCAATTTCTAATGACTTTGGCCCTGTATATGTTTAGAGTCTCAATGGTTGCCACAGTGTCCTTAATATTGTCCAGCATTAGGACATAAACATTTTAACTGTATTTAAAATAAAAAAGATTATTGATTCTCAGCTTCACCTCAAGTTTGACGTTCAGAATTCTGCTCGATTTAGGACCAAAGCTTCTGACCGTACCTTCATCTGAGGTAACCTGTTCACTTTCAGTGCCATTTAACTTTCAATTTAGGCAATATGCTTTTATCTTGATACTAACTTGTAAGTGGAAGGAAGATTATGACAAACTTTATTAATAAAGGAATTAAGTTTGTTGTGTTTTGTTGTGGCTGGTGAATATCCTTTTCTCACCTCCTGTATTTTTTCAAAGGTATCAGTGCTTTGGTTGAATTACCTAAAAGTTGTATTGCGGCAGCTGTTGGCAGGGAGCTAAGTGAGTATGTTGCATTTCTGCGAAATGTTCATATTCCTTTATAACAACTGCTTATCATAGATATGTGTAAAGAGCATGCTGCTGGAATTGTATAGGACAAGAAAATGGTATTAGGGTGCAATTAGCAACCTTCTTCCTTTTTCCCTTACTTGGCAGAGACAGGCAATGCTAATGTCATTCAGGAATTTTGTTGAGATCTGCATGACAAAATTTTTCTATGTCCTTTATTATTGTTATTACTCTTATTGCCATGTGCCCAGATCTGACTATGGCAATGTACTATTGTCCTTCTGGAGAAGGTCTGGTACTCATTATCTGAGCTGTCTATCTCTAGAGCCTCTTTATCCCAGGACTGGGAGTATGAGATATTGCTGATCTCATTATAGTGTCCGAAGCTATAATAAGACAATAATGGTTTCTCTTGCTCACTTGGAGACAGGGTTTTCCATGTACACAAGCTGTAAATCATTAGCTAGGTGTCAGTGGAGACTCTTTTTAATTAAGTGTTTTATAAAATGACTGAAACTTCAACATACGGGAAAAAAATCTGGGAGAAAAAGTCAAGCACTGAATAAAACTACAGACTTTGCTCAATATGATTAAACACTTTAGCTGCAAAATAGCAGTCTGATATTCTGATCAAAGGATCAGGAGCAAATGAAAAAGTAGTCTTCTGTTCAGACATTGGTATACAACGTAAAAATTCCATCTGAACTTCCCACAATTCTTTTGTAGTGCCCCTGAGATACCATAAAACAAATTCCAAGACTGGTTAAAACAAAATCTTAATTCCTGGCAACCTTGATTGCCTTACTAGAGAATACTGCATTCTTTTGAGTAATAGTTTTCAGTCAGATGAGCTCTTAAGACAGATGTTTTGCTTTTAGTTTACTTATATATAAAGATGTCTAATAATTTTCACCTCTGCTTTCTGCAACTTCTGATGTTGACTGATACTTTGAATTTCAGAGTTACTAGGCTGAAATGTTTTATCCTGTAGTTTCTATAGTAAGACAATAACAATAACAATAATACAATAATACTGAAATAATTCATTCCCATTTTTTTGGTGTTGTGAGTGGTCATAAGTGGCTTTGCACATCTTGTACTGTCTCACGATATGTTTTAGTTTGTGTCTTCCTGAAAATGATGTATTTTATTTAAGTATAGCTACATTTTATTCTGAATGATAATGCTTATTTAGACAATTTCTCTATCTTTGAAGTAATTTTTAGGTTGATTGCTTCTAATGATGGGTCTGAAGCTTGGAATGTCCTTGAAGTAAAACGCCTTGTTGACCATCAGGATAACATTTTGTCATTAGTCAGTGTAAATGGTAAGAGTCATTTTATAATGTTACTAGTTTTGTTAGTTATCAGTGGGATATTTCCATTGTCGAGTTTTTATTTGGACCAAACTTTTAACTGGAGTGAAACTTCATAATGTTCGAGGTACCTTCCTGTGTAGCTAAAATGAAGTGAAATGTGAAAATATAATGGCTTTATTTATGGATTAACAGTGAAATGAAACCAGGTAGATTGTGATGTAGAAAAGGCACAGAAGAGGTGATGTCGTTGATGGGAATGGAACTCTGGGTCTTCTTGTTAGGAAAGTTTAAAATGCTATTTTTTCTTGTTTCTTCTGATTCTTAAAATGGAATATACAATGCTACATCCTTTGCAGTTGTAGTACCAATATAACTGAAAGTTCTGGGTGTGCAAATGTGGGTCTGCATATAGAGGCTCTGGAAGATCATGCAATCTCTGCTGCTGTTTAGGGCAATACTGAGCTATTACCTGAAATTCTGTCTACTCTATTACAGGTATCAACCCCTTCTACTTTGTTCTTTCCTGTTTTTTAGTTTTTCATGGAGCACCCCTAGAGTCCAGGACAAGTTATTCCTGGTGTGATTGAGAGTGTATGTTTGTTCTTGGGCTTATTTGTGTCAGCCTGGTTGGCTGTGGCACAAAGGGGCTATGGTACAGAGGTAACAAGAAGCTGGAAAGAAGAAAACTTGGATTCTATGGTAGTTGTTTCTGGAGTTTACTGTTGCCATTATTTTCTTTTTTGATTATGAAGGGGAAGCAACATCGGGCTTAAAAAGACAATGTGCTACCTGCATTAAATGTTGTTGAAGCAGTTCCTTTCCATGTGTGATTAACAAATTCATGAGCAGCTACTTCAGTCTTGCCATTAACTCATTAATTTTTTGTGATCAGTGTTTCTGTTTATGGCAAAGACATACTTTGCTGTGTCTGAGGGGTGCTGATACACCTACTTGTCCAAGGAATAGAAGGATTTTGGTTGTAGGCAACAAATGAACTTCAAATACTTGTATACTTATGTTGGTGTTCCTTGCCTTTGCTATACTGTACTGTGTGTTGTGGCTGGTGAATGTTCTCCTCCTAGTTTTAATTTTCCAAGAGAGCGCTCATCTTCTTTTGCTCATCTGAGCTATGCTGGGTAATCAATGAGTATTTACTGAAACGGAGACCTTTTTGTCTGGTCAGTTATGTACTGCGCTTTCTACATAGCTTCACTTGAAAATGGATCTCTAGCTTTTTAGAATTGTAACTTTGTGTGAAATAGATTTTGTTTGTTATTTTTTAAAATATCTTGTGATTTCTATGTCTGGTTTTTTCCCCTCTAGACTTCACTTTTGTGACAGGTTCTCATGTGGGCGAACTAATAGTTTGGGATGCACTTGACTGGACAAAGCAGGCATCCGAGTGCAACTTCTGGGAGTCCTCTGTCCATCCAGACGTACAGCCAGAAATAAAGTTGTCCCAAAGCCCAAATGAAACTTCAGTTCAACACTTAACATCTGATGAGGAGGTAAAAAGCTTTAACCAGAGTAAACTAATTCCAAGTTAGCTAGCATGGCCTTACCACAGGCCAAGTGTTTTGTTTTCAATTTGCTTTTTTTAATATGAGAGATTTCTTTGAAATGTGCACAGCTGTTTTCATATTGTCAACAGTTTTTACATAAAATTTTGGTCATTGAGCTAACTGAAGGTCATAGTATGTTGATGGTATGGGAAGTAACATAAGGGACTGTCATAACAGCATTTCTTTTTGACTGACAAAGATTTATTAGTTGTTTAGAGTACCACGGGAGAAAAATAAACAGGAGGTGTATGTTTTGATGGCATACATCTTTCATGTTTCATGGTTCTGGAAATGCAGCTTCCACAATAATATGCCTCTTAAAAGAGTTATAGCTGAGGATACTATGAAGTGAATTGAAGAATAGGCATTTGTCTATGCTTAGTAGTAAATAAATATTGCTGCTTCTGTTCAGATGGGCTATACTCAATTGTAAAGAGCACAAACATGGATCCAAAATCCAGTTCATTGTAATCATGCTTTGGAGATAATCCAAGAATTCTTGGTCAGAATACTCAGGTGGAACCCAGTTATTGTTCAGGAAACACTAAAAATCCTCAGGTTGTTATTTACTTTTGTGAAATGTTACCGACTGTTAGTGGCAAAAGAAAAGGTGTTTCATAGTTGGAGTACAGCGGGATTCTGTTTTGGGGACTGTAGATGTATTGCTGGGGAATGATTAAGAAAGGGATTCTTGAAATGGATTCAGATATATGAGCTGTAACAAAATAAAAGCTGTGGCAAAGCCTGAATGTAGGCTGAGGGCCGAGTAGTCACCCGACACGTTTGTGTGTGGAAAGAGCATTCCTAAAACACTGGTGAGAAACACTGGGGGTTGTGGGTGTGGGGGGAAAGAGTTGTAGTGGTCTTTAAAGGTAGGATTTCTGGTGGTTTTGTTGTGGGTGCTTAGCTCTAGGAGAAGCAAAAAGCCAATCCTATTCAGAAGTTCTGTAATTTGTCTTCAAAACATTTTGACTCCCTGCTTGAAAGCTACACAAGATGTATTTTAAGGGAAGGGAAAATAATTTTGAGAAGTTCAGAAGTAATTAAAACATTGAATATGGAATATCAGGCTGCTGAGGACTTAATTCCATTAATGGAACTGAACTAAACAAATTGCTGCAGAATTTTATTTATTGTGAGACTTTTGAATGGTGGGGCCAAAAGGTGATTCTAGCATTACATCCTGAAATAGAAGGTGCTTTTGCTGTCGGTATTGTCAAGTTCCTACTTAGAAAGTGAAGAAATTTATTCCTATAATGAATTACTTTGTTAACTGTTATCTAAAAGCAGAAGACTATTCTTCAGGTTGAAAAAATAAAATGAAGTTTGTGTCTTCTATGTTAGGAGCATCGTCAGCAGGCTTGGTAAATAGATAGTTGGAGAAGATGCACTTGTCTAGTTTGACACTGAGCTTCTAGGCAAAACATCATTCTGAAACAAATGAGATTGTAAAGGTTTGGCAATACTAGGAAACAGTGCTGAGGAGTACATCTGTTGTCTTGATACATGTGTGTATGTAACTTGCCTGTTAAGATAGATGTACTATTTATGCTTTATCATCTATTATTTTGTTGGGGTTTGAGATCACCAGGGTTTTGCCATGGCTTGTGTGTAAAAAAAAAAAAAAAAAAAA
>VZSC01018597.1:269894-315714 GCA_013398225.1 Steatornis caripensis
GGGAACATGTTAATTGTGTGATATATTTAGTGCAGAGAACTCAAACACTGATGCTTGAGGATTGTGTATGCAAATACACACATGCGTATACAGATAATCTGGTAGGATATTTGGTTTCTTTATAGACTGCAAACAATACAGCTGTGAACTATGTGTTTGTTCCAGATTTCACCTTAAGTTTGCAATCTGAACAAGGGCTCATATAAAACAAAACCCATTCAGGAATTTCTTAGCCCACTGGGCTGTGAGCCTTAAAGAGGTCTTTTAATTTTAGATCAGGTACAATTCCCTGCTTATCTCTGCCTAGTACGATTCTTGTTTGACAAACCTATTGGAGTAGCAAATCACTCTCTTACAGTGGACTTTTATACACATTCTTGGCAGGAGCAGGTGGAAGGGCAGGTAGAGAGGAGCGATGTGGTTCTGGAGCAGTTCTGCTCCTAAGTATTGATGAGACTGACTGGATTTCAGAATTGCTACTGCCAAAAGCTGAAAGCTTTTCACTAATAGCTAAGGTGGACCTTTCTGCTACAGAGATTTCTGCAGGACCTTCTGCCTCTGTCTACCCATCTTTCATTTTGAAAAACTATTGAAAGAGGCCCTGTTATCAGTGTGGAAAATTGCTGTCTAAGAAAGAGGACGTAGTGTGTAACTCAGCAAGAGGCACAGCAAAGAAGGTGAGAGGCAGAGGCAGGGTCTTTGCTGGGTTGCTGCAGAGCCAAGGAGTAACTGAGATGATGGTGGATGTGATTTCCTGCAGTGTTCTACATATGGAAAATTTCTATTTTTATACTCTGGGCAGACTGGAGCAATTGAGGCTGGAAGTGATGAAACGTGATGGTCAAAGATGTGGGCTTGGCCAGAGTATTTCTACTGGTACTGCATAGCTGCTAAGTGGCTGTTTGCAGAGCAGGTAGGCTGTAGCACAGTCCTTGGCCTGAATGCTTCCATTCGGTGGATCCCTTCAGCAAGGTGAAGAATGAGAACACTGCAAGCATATCATAGTGGCATCACATCACCTGGTTCCATTGGCTCTTGTGTTGAACTGCAATTAGTGGCTAATTTTAGGCAGCCTTGTGGAGGTCTCTGAAGTCAGAGTTGATTACATGACTTGTCAGCTCCATTGCTCTTGTAAAATCCCTCCACAGCTGCTAAACTTTTCTCCTGTGTCACACTTCTTGCTGGTTTGGCTTCCTTTGTGTGACCAGGCACATGCTAATGTCTGTCATAGTTGGTCCTTCCAGGCCTGGTGATGGAAGCCTGTGGTGTTGTGTGGGAAGGGAACAGTGTACCCAAGTGAACAGAACTGTGGCTTCTGTTCCTGAGAAACCAGGAGGTCAGAGTTCACACAAGTCACTCACTCTTCTGCTGCTGACTTGGAACAAGTTTCTTCAATATTTTGTACCTTAGCTTCCATATCTGTAAGGCTTTACTGCTCTTCTAAACTGAGATCTTTCAGTATCAAGTGCTTTTTAAGAGTTGTTTTCATGTAGAGATTTTATGACAGACAGAAAGCATACATTGTGGTTTAGCATATGTATGTTCAAGCAGAACCATTTTAGACACATGTATTTGTTTAGTCCAGCTGTGTACACTGAACATTCAAGCAAGCTGACAGTCTCATGTGAGCATCATGGTAATAGTAATTGTTTCATTGCAGATGTTCCTGTACTTTGGTGAACTGGGACTGGCTACGTGCTCTGCTGACCACCTCATAATTTTGTGGAAGGATGGTGAACGAGAATCTAGACTCCGCAGTTTAACACTATTTCAAAAATTGGCGCAAAATGGTGATTTGCAGCTCAAATTTTAAATTGCTTGAATACAGGCTACGTATATAAAAACTAGATGTGTGTTAAATGTGAGTGCAAAGGAAAGTCTGAGCTACTGGAAAAGTGATTATCAGTAAGGTTTACACTTAATATCATGTATTACTGGAATTTTTATTAGTTGCTACTATTCTGAACAGGAGAATTTTGCATGTTGAAACTTACTTGGCTTATTCTGTCAACAGAAATGGTGTTCTCTTGAAAGACTGAAGATAATGATGCATCATTAAATAGTTTCTAGTATTATTCCTATTGTATAAAAATAATGTAGGTGGGTGTCAAAATTAAGATGTCTGAATATCCTTGATGGATCATAACGAAAGCAGTTGGGGGCACTACACAGTATTATGAGCAGAAAGGAAGCAAAGAAAAAAAATCTGATTGTTCCTGCTTTATGTAACTTATTTCTTGAAGCTAAACTTTAGTCACTGAAGGCTAAGATTTATGTATCTACAAAAAACCCCAAAAGGAACAGCTCTTAGATAGAATTTTTGCATTTGAAGTTACTATCCTGCACTAAGGGTAAGAGCAAGAAAGAAAAGTAGGCAATACCAGTTTGTCAGGCTTTTGGTTTTGGCAAAGCAAGGTATATAGGTTAACTCCTTGCTTGCAGTAGATGCCGTTTTACTGTGGGTTAACCTATGCTCCTGGAGTTTACACAGCACCATTACCATGTCTAGCATGAGGTGTGATTGGTTTAGCTTAGTCTTTCCATAGTGCATTCATCAAATTAATTTGTATCTCATTAAAACTACTGGCCTTACTGTGAATTTTCAGGATGTAAAATAAGCAGTGGCAGTTGATGTGTTCAGTACTAGCAAAACACTTCTGCCAGATGAAGACTAAGTTCTCAGCTGAAGTTTGACTACAGAGAAATCTGCACCAAGTTTGTAAGGATGAATAGTATTTTAAAGTTTAAAAATAAAAAGCCTCTTAAGTATACAATGTCTTTTTCATGTCTGATGTAGCAGCAGTACTCTGCAAGCTAAACAGGAGAACAAAAAACCCCAAACTTAAAACAAAAACCCCTAAATAAAAGCAACAAAAACCCAAAAGCAAAAAAAAAAAGAAAAGCAAACCCAGATGAAAGTGGGAGGGAGGACAAGATAATGAGTGATAAGTTACAGCTTGAAAAGAGAAGAGCTAGGGAAGGAGGGTTTGGGAACTTAATGATCATAAAGCTATGTAGAAGTGTGCCACTGTCCTCAGGTCTATTCAGAAGATTAAGCATTTAAAACAGTTTAGGAGTAAGTCTCGTGCAACTTCTCTTCCCTTTGAATCCGTAAGAACTGTTTTCAGTACAGGAGTCTACAGGGCTGTAATTCCAGTTTTAAGATCCAGCGGCTGCAGGTTGAGTGCAATTAAAACAAAGGGCTAAGCTGATCCTGACAAGAGCAGAAGCAAAAGAAGAAAGCTCCAGCTTCCTAGAAGAAACTAAGGAGCCTTTTAGACTTGCCTCCCTCAGCCCCTATGGGTATTTGCCATCCCCCTACCACCCAGAAGCCAAGCTTTACCTCTTAAGTCTGACCATAATCTTCTCTGAAACGCAGGGCAGAGGGATAGCTGTATTTTTTTCCCCACTTCAGTCAACTTCTACAACTAATCTTATTTGAGTGTAGAGCTCAAAATTATGTATTTCAAAAACACAAAACAGATGGAAATTGTTAAATTACCCTCTGTTAAGGTTAAGTCATGGTTAAATCTTGAACTGCATGTTCTTTGCTCAGGGTGGCTATTCTGTAGACCAGCATAGGAAAGGCATTTGGATTAGAGCTGGTGATAACATGCCCTTGGGGGAGGAAGGCGTGTTGAGCCTTTCTGCCTGTCAGTCTACATTGTTTCAGCTTGTCTTTGCCAGCAGGTGGGTGTTTTTGGCTACCCCAGTACAAGCTGCAGAGATCGTTTTCTCTGTTTTCCTTGTTTCAATTGAGAAATAATTGTTTATATATGAAGTCTGTGTTTACACATTGTTACTAAAACTTTACAGTGGAATCTTGTAAAACTTCGGGGTTTTTTGAGAGGCTACTGCTATCATCAGTTATAACCAGAGAGAAGGAACATAATCTTTTTATTACATCTTCTTTCTATGCTGTGAGAACAAGTATTTCATCTTTATGTGACTGCTCTTGAGTGAATACCTGGTAGAGAAACAGACCTATTTAACTGAACAGTTCTAGTCACAAAATTGACTGTGCATTTTACAGGAATGTAATTCAGCCTTAAATAGTCCTACACGCATGTATAAATATTTATATGTGTCAAAAGTGCCGTCATTCTTAGATACACTGCATTGGTAATAGCTCTCCCAAGGATCTCTTCCTTTAAAGATGATTGAGTTGAAAGTATTAAATTGAGTTTGTTGTTCTACAAATGAGCTTTGAGCATAACAGTGAACACAGTAAGGCTATACTAGCCCACTCCTATTAACTAAGAGTTTGTCACTGGCTGTAGGGAAGTGCGGTAAGCAGAATGAGGGTGACCAGACTGGAAATTTTAGTTCTTTCTTGTGCCCTTTTAAATTTTCTTTTCCACCTTGCAGTAAAGCAGAACTCACATCATGTGAACACAAGCTCACATTGTGAAAGTAGATGCACTACCCTTAATACTTGTTCAACCGAGGCAACTGTTTTACATATCTCTGCACTGACAATAGCACGAAACAAGCAGTTGTTAGTCAACTGGAGGTAATCTTACACAACTGACAGATGACAATTAATCTGTGCTGGTTTCTTTTGCTCTTAAAGAGGACATATCTCTGTTACTTTTTTGCTTAGTGTCTTGACTGTGGGAGGAAACACAGGATCTTGCAATTAGTATACTTATTCCACATTAACGCCTTAACTTGTGAACCAGGACCAAGCTGAAGTTTATTTCTCATGTTCCTTCCACCATTCACATTTTCTTCCTTGTGACAGAAGTGTGACAAAAATAATGAATTGAAATGTTTTACATGGATGTGGTCTTACAGTGTTGCTGTATTTAACAAGTTAAATTAAGGTGACAAAGCTTTGAATCTTGTGAAATTCTTTTCTCTAATGCAAGCTGCAGTGAGCGTTCAGTCATCAGAATACTTAAGGTACAACCACTGAGAGCACTAGTTCTAAATAAAGGAATGGTAAAAGCAAACGGTTTACAGTATAAAAAACAGAGGTTCAACTATCTGAATAAAAATCCATTGAAGAGTGGTGCAATAGATAATAAGAAAGAATGAATAAACGTACTTCACCAGAAACACCGTTCTTCAAATATGCACAAAGCGGCATTTTAATACACAGCAACCTGCCTTAGCTATGACAAAAGTAAAGTTCTATTACAATTCTAACAAAAATATAGCTTATATACATTTCTCTGCACATACATTTTATCAATGTTTCCTTTTGTTTCAGAACTTGGTACAAAACATACAAAAAAGGTTGGCACAGTATGTAAGCTACCTCCAGTAAACAATAATCATGGTCGCTTTTCTTCCACAGCAACCTAAACTCCATTTTCTTCCTTTACCGGGTTCAATTCTTGATACAGCATAGGGGAGGTAAAGAGTGTGTCTCAAGACCTTTCCTTTTAATGAGTGGTGGGTTGCTGCTTCAGCTGCAGCCACAGCTTTGACACTCTTGCCTGCAACCTGGAGTGCACAGTGTTAAAAATCAGTGGTTCTGCCAGTATTTATTAACTGAATAGTCTGAGAGTAGTCTAAAACTTGAACTCATGTTCTGCACGTGATTAAAATGAGATGTACAAAAATACGCATTTGTGCTTTGGAAGCTTTAGCAGAAATTTTGTGTGTTAAAACTAATGAAAAACTATGGTTGATTTCTAACTTATTTACATCTTTTGAAATACTTTTTACATCACAAAACAAACCAGCATTTTACTAGGAGGGAAAAGCAGTACAAATTATAGTGCTGTTATAAATTATAACCTGGAAACTTTTTTTAAAAAGCGACAGGTTCATCCTAGAAGTAAGTAGCACAATATATGGACTTATCATAAAATGTAGTTCAGTTTAATAAAATTTATGATCATGTATACAAACACCACTTTATAAAAAAGGATGTTGATCAAGTACCACAATGGTTTTTTTCTGTAAAATTTTATGAAACATTGCGTGGTAACATCTCTTAAAATGGCAGAGAAACATGTGGATGGCACCAATTATAAAGAACGTGCTTACTTTCCTCCATTATATGACCAATTTTAAGGTAAGTTGACTCCTACCAAGATTTTCTCTGGAAAAGAAGGAAGAGTGAACAGGTGGTGCTCCAAGAGTTACAGTCTCTATAAGAAGAAGGTTGTTTTAATTGGTGCAGGGTTTGTTTTTTACTGTATCCAATTTATCAAGGTTTACTTGTTCTACTGTGCATGTTCTCTTTAGAACTATGATTCAGAGAGCTGAAGAACATCGATACAATTGGAGCAAATTTATGCTAGACAAGTTGAGAGTTTTTATGCTTATTTGTCAACCTAGTCTGACTGCTGGTGACTAGATTACTCCTCTGTCTGAGAAACAGTTGTGTGAAGTGTTAGTTAATACAGTTGTATCAATTACAAGATTTGACAAAGGTGTATTCAGTATTAGAAATTAGTTTCAGAAGTATTTTTTCTGCCACATAATGTTATTTCCAAAGAGCACTTAATCATCTATGGGTTATATAGCCTTTTTGAAAACATTTTTCTGTAGGATTAAGAGAAGCTTAAAAGTGATGAATAAAATTCTTCTTGCCATGCAATCTTAATTTCACTGGAAAGGAAACACCGTCCCTGTTATAGCCAAGTCAGTAAGTGATTCACAGTGAAACTGGTAGATCAAGAGGTCTATTTTTCTTGCCTTAGTGTCAGTTGTTGTTTTCTGATGGGAGCCTGAGACTCTTGCACTTCAACTCATCCAGTGTTTTCCAGTGTTTGTAGTTATTAGCCAAGTGTTGCATCAGAACAGGCAGATGTGCAAATGCTGAAATGGAACAGGAGAAGCAGTTGTGCTGTGTATACAGAACAGGCAGAACAGCCCAACCTTGTCTGAAATTGGTGTTTTCATACTCTGTTTTGTTCCTTCAGCTGTAAGCTAATGCTAAAATGGGCAAGATCTTTTCAGTCTGTTTCAAGCAAATCCCTTTCTTAATGTATGATGACTTTATTAAATTATGCTAACATGCAACCACTGTGGTCTCAGTTTCTGCTGCTCAGAAGAAATACATTGCTAAGGAAAAAAGGACCTAGGTGAAAAAAAGCTTAGCTTTAAGCCATTACTCTTTCCTTCTTTATATAGGTTGTCTGGTAAGTGCTCAACTTTCATAAAGCTGGTGTGGTGTGCAGTGAAGTGGGCTGCAGCAGGATCATTGCTTAGATCCTATGCTGTACTTATATATGGGTATTGCTCCTGAATAAAGTGAACTCAAGGTCAGCTTGAGATTAGCCGTGTTATTTTGGTCTGTAGAAATCTCTGCCTCAGAGCAAGGAGTAAAAAAGCAGAAGTACTTACCATCCCATGCATCGAACATATCTGTTATAAAATAATCAATGAAGGAAATTTGAGACTTGGGGATGCTGCAGGTGTTTCTATCAAATACTGGCATTACAACAGGCAGACCCTGTCTCTTCTCTTCATCAGTCTAAGAAAACAAAACTCCAGTTAGCCCCTAGAGCTTTGCTGGCTGTCATGCTGGAGTAGCAAAGGCCAGGGGATCAGGTGAATGGCAGTAGGAGATTTGAGACAAACCTTCGAACCCCTGAGATGAGCTGCCTTAGTTTCATGTGCTTTATTTCATCTGGAACAGGGTCTGAAATCAACGTGTCTTCCCTTTCACAAGTACTCTGTTACTGTAGTGCTGTGATTGCTCTCAGCTCTGGCGAGACAGAACGCTTTAATCTGGTGATTAGGGCACACCAGCTAAAAATGGAAAATGGGGTTGCAGAGTCCTTTAGCAGAGGACAGGTTTGATCTCTCCTTTTTCCACATCTCTAGTGTCTGTTTCAAGCCATTTGTCTTTTAAGAAAGAGGGATGTTGCTGTTGCTACTTTCTCTGCTTGTATAGGGTTATAAAATGAACAGAAGTAAGGATATGCCCTTTAAGTTCATGTCCACAACTAGAATAGGGCTGGTTTTGTTGTGCTAAGAATGGTAGAGGAGCCAATCACCTCAATAGTCTTACAATTTAATTACAAAAAACCCCATTTTAAGTAATATAGGCAGCATGTAATACTGGAATTGCCAGCAGAGCAGGCCTCAGAATTCTTAGCACCTGATGTCGCTGCAGGTAGGCTGGTGCCCAGGATTGGCGATTTAAAGCTAGCTCATGATTCCTTGACTGCTAGGGAGATATAACCTAAGTGATCCTTTATCCTTCCTGGGAAGTGATCAAATTTATTCACTTTGATTAAAATGAGATTCAGACATGTCCCAGGCACTAACTACTGTTTTCTTTCAGTAATAACTATCACGTGTGATGTGAATTTGGATGGTAGGCATGCCCGCTTTTCTGTCTCTCTAGTTGTAGCTGCTGATTTCCACACATTAAATGGTGAACAAAAGCTAAGGATCTATCAGTTGTTCAAATAAAGAACTAGAAGAGTGTTTCAGGAAGCTGGTGCATTTGTGTTAGAAAAACTGAATATTAAGAAAGGAAGTTGAGCTTCCACTTCTCTGTGGAGAGATCCCATGTGATAAGCATTTCTGCTGCACACGTGCCTGCAATACTGGCCTGCCACATTGTCTGCCCACTGTGACAATAGTTCAGGTGCCATCTTAGATGAGAAAGGGCCAGCGTGACGATTCACTTTAGGGCTTCATCAGGCATGGCTCTTCATGCTTTCTTCAGGGAAGAAAAGAGACACTAGAAGCTAGAATGGTGACAGTCTTGAATTTCAGCCACTCTAATTTGACTAAGATTAATCCAATCGTTTTGTTTTGGCCAGACAGAGAAAGCTAAAAGTAAAACCTCCCACCATTCTGTACCGCAAGCTTCGTGGTAAGCAAACTAGCTAACTTTGACTGGGGTGAATTCTTCTGCATGAAAGTGACTGGGAATGAAAAGCATGCATCTGGAGTCCGTGATGATGTCAGGCAGATCCTGTGTGGAACAGCAGACCGGCTGACGTGCACTGTCTTACATAATAGTAAAAAAAATACACATACCTGTGCAAAGTACTCCTCTGAAATCCTCTCTGCCCATTCAATACATAGCTCTAGGGGGCGACACGGATTTGCTACATCAGCACATTTAATCATCATGCGCTTGATCAGTGTCTGATTATCTGGAAAATTCTTCATGTTGGCTGTACATTCACAGTCACTGCCTTCACTCTGTAAAAGAAAGTTGGTGACAGAGGCCGTTGGCCACCAGCATCGCTGTTTGCAGGAGCGAGGGCATCATTATCAGCTCTATTGAACTTAGGCAGCAAGCGGGCACCCAGCCTGGCGCCTTCTAATTTTACACAGAGTACCAGGAATTTGGAGGAGAAAGCCTTGCTAAGTAACTAATGATAGCTCTATTACATCTGTTACTTTTTTGCTTAGTGTCTTGACTGTGGGAGGAAACACAGGATCTTGCAATTAGTATACTTATTCCACATTAACGCCTTAACTTGTGAACCAGGACCAAGGCTGAAGTTTATTTCTCATGTTCCTTCCACCATTCACATTTTCTTCCTTGTGACAGAAGNGCTCTTTATCCATCAGCTAGGGTGAGTTACCCTTCTCTGCATCCCAGCCTTGCCCTCTTGGAACTGGACCAGGATAGGGGATGCATCCACTACCTTCAAGCTGGTAAACTGTGCTGAGTGTTTAAATTTGGGGATGGTGATGGTAGGGAGCTGCTTTGTTTAGGTGAGTTTCTAGAGTTTGTTTCTCATTTATAGATGAGAAGACTGAGGCAGGCACATGAGGATGAACCAAGTTGTGCAACTGGCTGTTTCTTTACAGGCAGAAAAGCAGGTCTGTTGCATTCAGTTCGAGTCTGTTTGCAAATAAAACTGCCGCCTTTGTGCTGGATTTTGAGTCCTTGTCACGCGGTACGTTTTGGTCTTGGTTACCACGTGGGGTGAAGTGTCAGATAATCTGTGAGATTAACGGTAGGAAAGTGCGGGAGTGGCAGACTGACTGCAGAAGGTCTCTGCCTGCTAGGCAGTGAAATACCAAACTTACTGACAGCTTTGGAGAGCAGCTGGAGGGAACAGTATAGTCGTTACAAGTCTGCTGTGGCATCATCTTCTGGGTCTTGAACAGTTTAGAAGGGCACAGGTATATTATGTTCCTTATTGAGTAATAAAAAGCCTCCACCTCAGCTCACTGTGGCATTAACACTATTCTCAAAATAATATATTTGTGTGATTATGGCCTCCCTTTACTGCTAAATTCAACTCTTGAGTCAAAAATTGGACATAAATACTTTTTACCACCACAGCTAAATTAATGTCTTTGTGTTTTATGGGGAGATATTTTGCAGTGACTCTTGCCAATTCAGGCATTAATCTTCTAACTTTATGTTTAGCAGTTAAATTTTTTTCAGCATGGGTAGCCCAGCAAAGAGCTACCAAATTAACCCTGTTCTTTAACTGGTGTTCAAGATAAAAAATAGGAAGACCCACCGTTAACAATAAGGAACAGAGCAACCTAATACTAGGGAAGAAAACAAGTCTGTAATACAAGTGGTTCTGTGCTCCACTTTCATTGCTCTCCAGCACTTGTATGTTTTAAAATAGCCTCTGATGTAAAACAGCAATATAAAGGAGAATGAGTCAAAGAAAATGTTTTCTATAGGTTGGAAAAGCTGATTGCAGTAGAATGTATGGAGAGTGTTTAAAAGCTCTTTAGGAAGTGCTGGAACAAATGCATTCATAGGATGAAAGGGAGATTCCCGGCAATGTGTTCAAACTTTGGTAACACCGTGGTTTCAGTCAGGCTTGCGAATCTAAATCCTACAGGCCAGTGTGAGGATGCCAGAAAACTAAAGAGATTTTAAAAGGGTAGAGATGGAGAAACTGTTTCAGAAAAACACTTAAGCTGTCAGAGGGAGAAATGAGGCACTGTGAGAAGCCACATTTGCCAGTGACACCTCAGACGGCTTTTTGAGAAATTGGTGGAACAAGCTGCTATCTTGCCAATGTGTGTACAGAGAAACCTGAGAGCACGTAATTCCATGCCACCCACCAGTGTGGACATTCCTTTCCTCTGGGCTGTGATCTACAGTGAGATCCCCACTGTTCTGGCTTAGCCTGTGCCATGAGGGCAAACCCATGAAACACAGCACCAGCCGATGTGCTGGGAGCGCAGTGTAGAAACCGTAATAAGGGCCCCCAGCAGTGCCCAAACTATGTCCCTGTGTGCTGTGGGACTTCTGGCACTGAAGATCATCAGGCTAATTTGAACCTAGTGTCACATCCAGTGAGTCCTCCAGAGCTTGGAAGTGCTGGGGGGTAGTGTGCAAAGTGTCTACAGAGTCAGTAAAGTTCAGCAGCATTTGTGATTTCTAGCTCAAACCCTTGAGAACAGAGCTCAGCAGTCCCTAGAAGTAGGGCAGCTCAACTGATGTAATGCTGTCCCTAAAGTTGTAAACCCCAACTGTCCTGACTGGTTTCTGCACCCATGACAGTCTACAGTGCAAAAAGTCCAGTTATGAAGAACTGACAGAAGTTACTTTTATTTATTTTTGGTATCACTGACCTTCAATTTAGTCTGACTTTTTTTGCATTGCTTCTAACAAAGCAGTATTTTCAGTAAGCTGTGATAAGGTGGTGTTTGCTTAGGTGAGTAACACTGCCTTGGAGAACCCAGTCAGTCACTGAGTGCTCACTGAGTGCTGACCNTTTGGTATCACTGACCTTCAATTTAGTCTGACTTTTTTTTTCATTGCTTCTAACAAAGCAGTATTTTCAGTAAGCTGTGATAAGGTGGTGTTTGCTTAGGTGAGTAACACTGCCTTGGAGAACCCAGTCAGTCACTGAGTGCTCACTGAGTGCTGACCACAGCTGACCACAGGGATACCCCACACCATCTGGCATTGTGCTCAGCGTGTAAAGCTGGGGGAAGAAGGAGGAAGTGGGGGACGTTGGGAGTGATGGCGTTTGCCTGCCCAAGTCACTGTTACGGGTGCTGGAGCCCTGCTTCGTGGGTATGGCTAACACCTGCCTGCCTATAGGAAGCAGTGAACGGAGTCCTTGTTTTGCTTTGCTTGCGTGAGTGGCTTTTGCTTTACCTATTAAACCTATCTCAACCCATCAGTTTTCTTCTGATTCTCTTCCCCCATCTCACCATGGGGGGAGTGCGCAAGCAGCTGTGTGGGGCTTAGTTGCTGGCTGGGCTTAAACCACGATAGTGCAAAAGCACCCACTGGCATGCTTTGTGAACACCAGATAGCTTTGAAACCAAGGCTTATAAAATTAAGTGTTCAAATGAGCTAGGGGCAGAGCCAGACACAGAAAACAAGAAAATAAAAGTATTTTTTCACACTTTGAGGTGTGAGGTCCAAATCTAATTGCATGTTTTGGGCATTACCACAGTGCAAGTTAATACAACGTGAATGTAAATGATACTTAAAGTGATCTTGGAAGAACTTCACTGAAATGTCTGAAGGCATGAAGTCCTGCAGGCGCTTACCTGTGAGCTGGTCTCAGAGGCCATTGGCTTGTTGATGCTGTTCACAAATTTGTTCACATGCTCAAAATGCTTTGTCATCTCTGTTGCCAAAACCATGTCAATAATGGCCTGGCGCAGTGTCCGGTAGTGATTCCTAGGAAAGAAAAACAGTTCCTGTTCACGAGCCTGACAGATAGAGCTCCATCCTTTCCTCATCCCTGCCCAGACAGCACTGGAAAACACTCCTTGGGGGCTCATCCACATGAGCTGGCATCTTTCAAAGTTATGAACATTCTAGCATGGGAGAAATGGACTAGATCGTGCCCCTCTGGGTTCCTCCAGCTCAGAATTCCTGTATTGCCTTTTTTCTATTATTTTTACCTAATGAAAACCAATCCTCTGAGGTCAATAAAAATTTACAATTCAATTTCATAATGCTGTAACACTAGGACACCTTCTCCAGGAATGGCACCAACACATTTCCATCTTACCGTATCTCAGGTTTTTCAAAAACCAACGGTGTTATGGGGGGGTAGACAAATTCATTACCTGTTTGGGGTCAGGCCCTTTCCCTTTCAGATCTCTTTCTCTCCTACCCTGTCCCTGCAAAAGCTAGGCTAATGGAATGGGAGCCCCTGGGTTGCATGCAGGCCTAGCAGCAGGGTGCCTCCAACTCTTCCAGAGCTTCAGCTCCCTCCACTACCACCTGTTTCCATGCCATGTGGATGTAGCAGTGCGAGTAAGCATGAGGCCACATGCAGGCATATCACGCAGCATCTGGCTGCTTGGGTGGAATCATGTGGCCCGAAAAAGTAATTTCCAGGCTTCTGCAATGAAAAGGCAGTGGGTCAAGATGCAGCCTTGAGCCTGTTAACTAGACCATGCCAATGTAAGCCATAAAAGATGACCAAACATCTCTATATGCTTCCAAAACATACAAACTGGAGGTCAGGTGGGGAAAATCAAAGCCATTTTAAAAAATCATGTCTACATAGGATTCTGGAAGAGGTTAAATACTAACGTGTCTATTCAAATTACGTTTTCTGATTTAGAAGGTAAGATCTCAATCTGCCCCAAACTAAAATCCCCAAACAAGCAATCCACACACACACACACTACTTGCCTCCAGCAGACCCACCTATCAATATTCTTGAAAATATTGCATTTGCTGTCTTTAGTTGTAAGCTGAAATGCTAGTGCTGTGTGGTGACTCTCTAACACAGCCGTATCATTGTAAAGGACAGCTAGTTCACTGCCCGCATTGCATAGGAAAGAGTTGGTCCGTCCAGGGTGGTCTACGTCATGAATGGTGGCAGCTATTAACGCAGCCACCTCATCTAAATGGTCAAGGCTTCCCTAAAAGAAGTGAGAAAAATTATGGTGTGGCACAAAAATTACAGTAAATAATTTCTGATCATTTCCAGGTACCCACAATACGCAAGTGTAAGCTTGAGTACAGGACTTCTACTTCCTTGCAGTTGTTTTCCACTCACTGCATCCCACAGGTTACCTACTTCAAAACTCCCCCTCCCACCCTTAGCCAAACCCTCTTTCCTTAATTAAGCTTTTTACTGTGCTGTCCTAAGCAATGTCTTTGCATTAAATCCCTCTCATGATGAATAAATCCTCTTGTGGTGTCCTTCCACTTTGTGTGCTTGCTTGAATGCCTCTGTACTGAGTCTGCTCCTACACAGCTTATGCGTTTTGGATAGGATAGGATAGGATAGGATAGGATAGGATAGGATAGGATAGGATAGGATAGGATAGGATAGGATGGGATAGGATAGGATAGGATAGGATAGGATAGGATAGGATAGGATATTTCTGTTGGAATGGACCTATCATCTGACCTGTCAATGAACTATCATCTAGCCCAACTGCCTGACCAATTTAGGGCTGGCCAAAAGTTAAAGCACGTTAATAAGGACATTGTCCAAACGCTCTTGAACACTGACAGGCGTGGGGCATCCACCACCTCTCTAGGTAGCCTGTGCCAGGGTTTGACCACCCTCTCGGTGAAGAAATGTTTCCTCATGTCCAGTCTAGACCTCCCCTGGTGCAGCTTTGAATGATTCCCATGTGTCCTATCACTGGATTCCAGGGAGAAGAGATCAACACCTCCCTCTCCAAAACTTTTGCAAAGCTTTATTAAGAGTGGTTACTAACTAAGAGACAGAAAAAGGCCAGGTTTCCCCCCCCCTCTTTTTTTGCTACTTAAAAATGTAAATTTCTTAGTCATATAAACAGACTTTAGAGAAACTATGTGGGCCTGCAGGCATCACAGGAAAAGACTTCAAGGGCAGAGTGACTTTATGTAGCCAGGACCATTATTTAAGTAAACATCTGAATGTTTTGAATGACACATATGAAATGGTAAACACACTGAAAATCTAGCCCAGAGGGCTGATAGGTGATGGCTATACCTTAACTCTCTCATTCCCAAGAAAGAAGGCGGTAGCATGCAGAACATCCGCTGCATGTGTAGAGTTGTGGTATGAATTGGAGGAGTGGTAGTTGGCTTCAATCACCTGCAGCCACGCTCGCAGTGTTGCTTCTGAACAGTTTAAAAACTCAGAGACCCCAAACCGGGCAAAAACTTTTAAGCCCAAGTACACTAATGGCCTGAAAAACAATAGAAGAAAAAAGTACAGCTGTAAAATAGGAACTTCGGACATTCTGGAGAGTGATGGTTTTGACAAACCAACAACATCTTAAAAATAAAAGGCGGGGTAGAAATGTTAAACATTTTTAAATTGCACATCTATAACTTCTCACAAGTCCAGCCAAGGTTACATTATTAGATCTAGTAATGGTGCAGTTCCGCTAGAGTTTCACCAATTCTTGGGGCTTCAGAAAAAATTCTTAAAAGCTCACGTCTTTTGTGGTTTTATTATGTCAGTCAATAAAAAATACTTTTTTTCCTGAGGAGAAAAAGCAGACTTTGAACATGACGTGGGCACATCCTAAAGGCTAGAAAGCCTTAAGACAAACATGATCAAACGTTTAATGTTTCAAATAATCCTGTGACTTCTAGGGGTCCAGATTTATACTTCGTGACCACTTGAAGTTGGCAATATGCAAAGTTGATGCTTCTCAGAGCAGCTCTTACTATTATAGGTTACTATTTCATATGAACTTTTCTAGCTTTAGGAGGACTGGATCACTTTCTAGAGGCAAGGCAGGAGTCTGGCGTCAGTAAACCCTTCTCCCCCTTGAATTCCAAATGCTAACAAGCAGCGGATAACTGTGGGGAGGGGTTGTGGGTGAAGGGAGTTCTAAGACTGAACTTCTGAACTCTCAAGCAGAAGCCTGCTGCTTTCTTGCTTCAAGTGGTATGGCTGGACCTAGTAGAAGTGGCATGTCCTGAATCCTACCACCAGTGATGTCCCAGCTGGAGAAGGAATTTGAGGTCTGGTGAATGTAATGCTGGGGAGAACAGTGATGACCCTGTGTGTGAAACTGTCAGCAGGCTAAAATATCTAGTTTTGTCAGTTCTTAAACCCAAATCCATTCTGAGTTGTCATGTACTCTGGGTTGCCTGTGACAGGGTCCTATTTATCAGTCACATTTTTCACTCCTGCAAGATGATCTACAGGGCTCCTGAGCTGAGAAAGGCATAAGCAAAAGCCAACATCAACTGGGCAAATGCAAATTCCCAAAAATGCCATTCTCTTCAAACACAGTACAAAAGACCTGGTAATCTCCCCATTTCTTTGCATCTTGGAATGAACATCACTTTTCTCTGGGGTTTTGTTTATTTTTGTCATCTGCATGACCTCAAAACTACTAGTGTCTTCTTTCATTATAAGCTTTGAAATCTCAGACTGTTGATCCTATCACTGGTTTATCCTCCATTGCAGTTTTTTATCCCTATAATCAAAAGCCACAGTTGCCTCAGAGCTTCCTAAGTCATAGCATGATTTATGTGAGGGAGTGGAGAGGCTTGCTTTTTCCATCATGACCATTTGCGCATCAGCAGGAAAAAGGGGCATCTGTGGGACATCCGGTATGCAACAACACTGTGCCAAACAGTGCCACCTGGACAGAGTGGGTGGGAGTCAAGCAAGGTAATGGTTGAATGGGAAACAGTCCTGGAGGGCTGCAGATGCTGTCAGGCAAGACAACAGTCTGCAAAGGGCTCTCCATGGCCTTTGCATGCATCTTGACCATGGTGTGTACCTGGCTTGTGAAATGGGACAAGTGGGATCAAAACATACACACATAAAAAGAAAGACAGCTCTCACAGATTTGTTGTGTCTTGCTTCAGGTTTTCCAGAGCAAAGTGCTTTCTGCTACAGCTTCTCAATCTTTTTGTGGCCACTCACAGAAGGGAGTCCAGTACCTTTTATTTGTAACAGCCTCCAACTCAAAAATATTGAAGTCCCAGCTTTCCTCATTATCCAGGAGTTGTGCAATACAGGGTGGAACATCGTTGATGGTGTTTGGCACTGAAATGTGACTATGGCTCAGGTTCGTATCTGTTGAAATGGAATTTGGGAATTACAACATTTCCGGATTATTTTTTTCCTCCCACATGCAGAATTTCATTTAGAAAGCAACTCTTTTTCAAGAAAAACAACTCTTTCCCATGAAAAAGTCTGTAAAAGCCTGTAATATATACGGTTGATATTACTACAAATGGTTTGGACATAAACCAAAAAGATCAGTGAACATTTTCTTCAGTGAAAATTTAATTTTTTTCCCTAGTCTGACTTTCTACATTTTGAAATTATTATTTAAATTATTTGAGCCTGCTTCAACTCCAGAATGGAGGCAGTCTAGCACTTGTTCTGCAGTCACTTACACGACCATTTCCAAAGACATACATCCCCACTGCAAATTAGCTTGGAGGTCTGTGTTACTAGCATCTACAAAAGAAGTCACATGTGCAAAGGGAAGTTTAAAATGGTGGCTTACTCTTAGAAAATACATATTCATTCCCTGACAGTCTTCTCAAACCACCCTGAAAAAGAAAGTTTATCAAAAGTTTTAGGCACAGTATCCACGCACCACTGATCGCAAAAACGCTACATGCACTTTCTCTTTAGGTACAATTCCTGGGTACTAAAAGCACTGCTCCTGTTGTAGCACTACAATAACAATCCTTGTTTAAAGGTCTTTCAAAACAGACATGAAAAGATCGATGGAACACTAGTATAAGATTTCCAGAAAGGGTATTATTAACTATACAGTGTATTGCCCTCCATGACCCTTTCACTGGCACCTGCAGGATTTCATCATTCAAAGTAACCAGTGATTTATTTTCCATTTTCTTTATATTATTTTGACAAGGATCAGCTCAGTGTACACTAAAAAATGAGGCAAACCATGCAAAATCTAGGTGGTCTGTCTCTGGCAGACAGTGTTGCTGCTGCTACAGGACCAAAGTCAGAACTGTATTAAAGTAACCTCACTTTTACTGTGGACCAGCTGTAGAGCAATCCGTCTAACCCCATCTAAGCTTCTAGGGTTTCTAAGAAGTATCTCCTTGAGACAAATCAGATTGGATGATACAGTTTCTAGTGGCAACCTTGTTCACTTACATATGAGGATGAATGTACCCAAGGGACTGAGACGTGGCCGTATCTCACTACATCTTGGTGCGTACTCTACTTAGAGAGGCCAAAATACTTGAGTGAAATTACGATGAATTACAAGTCCCCTTCACAGTGCTTGTGAAATTTTAGCATGGCAGAGCACTGAACTGTGATGTAGGACACTGGTAGCAGTAATTTCATCTTTACTAATTTTACTTACAGTCATCAGACCTCCAACAAGGTCACTTGTGTGAGGATCTTCATCTTTGGTACCTAGCTGAGGGGAGTAAAGTTCTGTTGTCCGCAGGATTTCCAGAACTCTGTCCAAGGCCTCTGCTACTGTAATAGGGCTGTTTTCCTGGGCAGCATTAATAATGTTAATAACCTGAAAGCAGATTAAGGAGGGAGGCGAGGAAGAGTGAATGGCACTTTTATCTTTTCTTATTACAAAATCTTCATTCTTGGCTTGATTATGCTACTTCCCATTTAGCAAATGCCATGTAATCCCTCCCAACTCTTTAAGTACAACTCTGAAAATGCAAATGTGTGCTCTGATTCCTTGGTAACCATCTGCTTTTTATAAATGGCAAAATCCTTGGAAGTGACAGCAGAAGGGTGTGAAATATCTGAAATAGTTGCAGGTGGATAGACCAAAAACTAGCCATGTTCCAGTCCTTCAGCATAGCCAGGGCTGCTCAGAAGCAATCATTCAGTTCCCGAGAGGAAAGAAGCAAACAAACGAACTCCTGGATGTGACTCAGATATCCTGATATTGGATGTAAAATCTTAATTTTCTCAATATGAAAATGAAGGGCAGAGAGCAGCAACAGCTGGGCTGTGGTTGAGGGAGAAGACGATGGCTCGTCTTTGCCTCCCACCTTGTGTCGCAGCCACAGTCTGGGAACACAGCAATGATACGGCAGCACCAAGGACTGCTCCTGGCACTGCCAGGACTGAGAGGGAGAAAGCCTCAGTGCTATCTTTTCCAGCAACCAGAAGCTGCTGCGAGGGCGCTACAGGCCTCCCTGTGGGTACTCCTGGGGAGAACAAAAAGTAAAGGAGTCAGCTGCTCTAACTGGCAGAGTGGTGCTGGGAAGTAGAGAGTTTGATGCCAGGAAGAGAGGATGGGGAGAGAGAAAAAAGTGGTTTGAGGGTGTGAGATGGCAGGCACCCTGGTTTGCAGGAAAAGTGATTGTGCAGCTGGTTTGTGACAGTGGAGTTTGAGTAACACAGAGAGTGCAGAAAAGACTGCAGGAAAGTGGAGGAAAGAATATGGTGTGAGTGCTCCCTCCTCTGTATCCTGTCTTATAAATATCAATGGTAAAAGCAAAGGTGAGGCTGGAAGCACATGTCCTCCTACACATGCATGGCCCAACAGAGCAGAGTCTCCTCCTTGCCACAAGCAGCGCATCTAGCCAGGACACCCTTTTCTCCTCTTTAGTATTCTTCCTTATGATTAGGATTTGGAATGAGATAATGAGATGCAGAAAGTGATAAGAAAAAAAATTGATTTAAATTATTCTGTTAAACACAAGGCGCAGGGAAGCCCTGTCTGTCCTGCCACAAACAACATGCTTCCCTATGAGAGTAACTCCAAACTCTGAGTTTGTGGAAGAGGCAGTGCCCAGGACTCACCTTTGTGATAGGAGCTTCTATTGTCATTGAGTGGATCCTTGCCATGGAAGAGTACCATCGGGTCTGTAAACTTGGAGCTGCCGTCAAAGAGAGCACTGTTTACATGCCACAGAGTATAAATCAGATGACAGCACTTAAAGCGTGCAAAAGGCTGTCGCTGGGAGCAGAATCCAGCCTCACCTCCCATTTCTCCTGTATCTCCCCTCCTGCAAGTTCTTGCTTTTACTGTTTGATTTCTTGCACTGTTGTTTACCTGCTTTACAGCCACCCCTCACTTCTGCTGCCAGTTTTTCCATCCGTCACTTCAGCCATACCGAAATTATGCTATACTTAAAACTATATTATACTTCATGCACAGTACCTGTCACTCTCCCTTTGTTTGCAATGGATCTCTGTCAGACATGACCTTCCCTGTGCAAGAATGTGTGTGTGTCCCTCACCTCAGTGATACAGCTGCTTCAATGAAACCACAGCTGCTCTAATGAAAGCCGTTCCTGCTCCCCATGGGCTGTGCTTCTCTCACTGCATGCTGGGGCAGAAAGAAATGTCTGTCACCACTGTCCCAGCCTCAGCAAGCAGTCACAAATGGGATCAGGAGCAGAAGTACTGTTCTCAAATAATCAGAACCATGGCCCACACTGACGAAACCAAAATACTGGTTCTGGAGCGCAAGCTGCAGCTTTCTAAGAGAGGTTGAACTAATGCTTCACCATGCATTCTTTTAGCAGGCTGCCCCCATCCCACAGCACAGGCACTCCGCTCTGTGAAGGCACTGCATGCTGCATGCTATGCATAGTGATGCTGGTACTCATGCTGGGCCGCTGTTTTGCGAATTAAAGAAATTCTACAGCAGTTATAAACACCGGGAGTAATCTGTTTAATCAGCTGTGAATCTGTCTGGTTCCGCTTTCATTCCACATTTGTATTGCCTAGGGCAAGTCTGTTCTTTATTTATAATGTCATTCTTAATAGTTTACTGTCTTACCATCACTACTTTGAGATGTTATTGATTTAACATCAGTTGAGTCTTTTCTTCTGTTCTTGCATTTGAAGGAATGTGATTCTGTAAATACAAACAAAAAGCTTTACAAATGCATCAAGTCAGACCTATATAGAGTCTCCTTCATCTGAAATTCTGAACATTTAACTAAATGATCTTAACCATACCACATAAGTGGGGAAAATATTGTAATCTCTGCATATCAGAACACGGGATTCAGTGTCTATCAATTTACAGCAACTTGTCTAAAGCCACCCGGAAAGCTGTTTTGCAAAGAAGCCAAGGCGCCTGATGGAACAGGGGACTCACTTCAGCTAACTTAACTGCCTAAAAGCAGCAGTCTTTCAGGCTGTCTTTGCCAAAGGTAGCTGTCAAAGATCCTGCTTTAGGAGTGATGTCTCAGGCAGGTGAGTTGGACTCTTCCTTCAAGTCCCTTTTGCTCTCCACCTACCACTGAACAAGCCTAAGTTTAACTGCCTAGAAATTTAGCCAAGTGAGAAAAGTCCTGTCTTGACATACACTCTTCCAGCCCAAGCACAGTTCAGACTCAGACAGCTTTTGCTTTTTATTGCAATAATTGTTTGTGCCTTGTGTTTAAGAAGAATCCAACATACTGAGAATGATTATAAACAATCAATTCAATTGCTGTGAAAATTAACCACGCACCAAGCTGTCATTCTTGAAACTGCCTTTTAATAAAGCAAGATAAATTGTCACATCCAGACAAATGCAATAGCTGGATGAAATGCCCGGAAAGAGACTCAAAAAAAAATGAAGAAAAAAGATTTGGTAAAATTTTGTGTTTCTCCAAAACATTACAGTCTGCACTCTCTCTTATATTTAAAAACANCAAATGCCCGGAAAGAGACTCAAAAAAAAAAAAAGGAAAAAGATTTGGTAAAATTTTGTGTTTCTCCAAAACATTACAGTCTGCACTCTCTCTTATATTTAAAAACAGCAACTGTGCATCTCTGAAGTGCTTTGCAGGAGTCTCCATAGTACCTATTCCCAGAGGATCTGAAATGCCACTCAAAGATCAGAGACCCAAGCAAGCTTTCGAAAGAAGATAACCACCACATGAAGAATCAGAAATATAATAAAATTTATGTTCTCAACATAAGGACCAATATGCATAATGTGCTACAGGGCAGAATATATGCAGCCTGTCTTAGCAAAATAAAATGTTAGTATACAATTATCCAGACTTAACAATATATTTTAAAAATGACTGAAATACAGTTTCTGTCTTAATTCTTTTCTTTACCATGGATTTACAAGACAGCTTGGGTCTTTCTGTTTTGTTGTAGTTCAGTCTGCAAAAACTCAAATAATTTTACTCTGTCAACAGCTACAAGTGGGGAATAACTAATGCATGTTAAATTATTTTATTTATTTATTTGATAGGACTCCTGTTTCAAAACCTTTTCCTGCATTGAGATTTGAAGGTGTTTAACATAAGGCACTTGAGCGGGAACAAACTTTCACACATAAACATAGCTGCGAGTGGCTGTAGCAGGCAAGACAACTCTCCTTGTATTAAATCCCAACTAGAAAGTTGAAAACTTTGGTAGTGTCACCTGGAGAGTCACAGGTGCACAAAAGCCACTCTGCACCGTGCTACAATTTCAGCTGAAAATAATCAAATGCCTAAATAAAAGATTTTCCTTCACCTAGTGAGTGGTATGCCTCCCCATCCAGATGTGTTACAAATGACACCATCACAAACAGCACAATACACATGGATTGTTTTTCTTCTCTCATCACATACTGGTATCTGCCCATGGCTCTGGGAATTTATTCTTGCAGCACAACCATGGACTGCAGGGAAGGGTGACCTACATCACATACACTTGGCTCTGAAGTTGCCTGCTTTCACTGCACCGCAGTCACCAACATGGCCTCACGGGATGCGGCTTCCCAGTCTTGCTGAGATCTGTGACAATAATAAGCCAACCTAAATGCCCCACATAATCTGTAGAACACATTAGAAAGCTAGTAACTGCATGTTAACTAGCAACAAGTGTTCTTCATTTTAATTCACAGGTGTTCTCACCTTCCCGTTTGCAGGAAAGAAATAGTGAGAAAGAAAATCTGCATTTATTACGGGCTCGCAGGAGGAAACAGTTTAACAGATGATGGATCAGTTCTAATGGCAGCAATGGTAACAAGAGCAGCAAATTGCATATATTATCTCTTCTCCTCACTGCCCATTATTATTTGGCATCACAAAGCTCTCCAGTGCTTGTATGTATATTTATGCTACTTGAAAAAGCAGGGGATATCGAGCAGTCACTTCTCATGCTCTTGGTATGTTATACCCTCCTCTATGTGAAAATCAGAAGCTGCCTGATGTTGCAGAGCAACGTAGTGCAGTTTTTCATAGTGGGAAGGGCATTGGATGCCAGAAGGTAACAGGGCAAGAGAACCTGTTCACTCAGAATAAGACAGCAGTGTTGCATCTGGCTCTGATCACTAGAATCACAAGCTTGAAATTGGCCTTTAGTGCTTTCTTCTTCAGGGAAAACTGTTATTCCAAACATTACACAGCATCAGAAGAAGGTGTTACCCCCTTATGTGCCACACCTTTAGTGAAAAGCTATCTTCAGAAGTTACTGAGAGCTTGAGAGAACGTGCTGTCTGCAAGTAAGTAAACCTGCCCAGCACACAGGGCAAGGGTTGCACAGACATGCTGCAACAGCTCAGCGCTGATGACAACGACTAGCTCTAGCCTGGACACTACAGGCAAGTACCTTAGCCCCGTGCAGGGGCCAAACCAGTGGCCTGCTAACAGGTCCTAAACTTGGAAACACTAAGGCAGATCTTTTGGCACAAATCAGCACAGTTCCATGTCAATTTCAAATAGAAAGGGGTGTTAAGGCACACCGGCTTCATGGTCAGACGCTGTTTTAATGCAATGAAGAGCAATGCCTCTTAACTCCGAATGCACGGCAAGAGCTCTGCAGAGGATATTGAATTACTAATAATGGTTACAAATCCAGTCAGTGGTGCAACACCAGAGCAGTTGGCATCTGTCATTGGCCATCTGCTCTGACCACCGACTCGACGGAGGGAAGAGACAAAATCTCATACTAGCAAAGCACCCGGCAACAACTCCAAGTGCGGTGATATATAAAGGTAAATGATACCTTTGATTGATACCTAGAAATGATTCTAACCTGACTGAGAATTGTCTCCTGTGTACTTCTCATCACGGTGACTCTTGTAGAGCTGAAGATGCACCAAGAGTGAAATATATATGTAAGGAAAAAGAATACAAAAAGATTTTAAAAGCGTTGCATTCAACATTGTCCTTACCCAACATTTTCTGTTCAGTTATTTTAAAGCAAGTGTTTGGCAAAGACTCATCTTCAGGTGTAATTAGATGTAGAGAAATAATATGAAAGTAAACAGATACGCAATGCAGGAAATCTCAGATACAACAGTGCTTTTATGTACTAAGTTCCTGTTTAATGCCTGTGCCTGCAAGAGAACTGACATTTAATTTTAGATAGTGTGTTAAGTGCAAATTGCTTATGAACCTGAAATTCCTGAAAAAAGTAATAAAACATACAAAGAAAAAAATCCTAAAATGTTCATTTTTGCCCTCTGTACAGTAATTTAAAAACTTTTTCTTAGTACTATGTAAGATAATTTTGCATGCAACCTTTCACAGGTCACGGATAAAGTGGACTTCAAAAACCCAGTTACAAAAACAACTCTCCAGCAACGGAAGGATAGAGGTACCTGTTATCCATCAGAACTTTTTTTATTTCCAAGTAATTTTTAATTATTCTCAGGAATGAAAAAGGTAAACACAAAATCTTAATTCTTTGTGCTTCTGAAATATCTTGGGCAGTTCCACTGACAGATATTTCAATATTTCAATCTTTCTTAGAATTTAAATAGGATATTTCCATCACCTTAGATTTTACACGTATTGTTTGGTCTACAATAACACAGATTAAATCTCCTCTGCTTTTCTGTCCTGCTCAGAAACAAAAGCACTATTTGTCCAATACACGACACTTTAATATCTGCTAATCACTTCACCCTGTTCTTTCATTATGTGGGTACAAGAAAGTATTTTGCTGTTAAGAGGAAAACTGAGCAGAACTTTCAGTTCCTCAAGTCTTCCATCTAAAATTAGCACGACACATTTATGCATAGCCAACAGAAACACTGGAAAGGACTGTTTTTAGTGTATTCACTAAAGAAGGTATACCTACCCTCTACTTCAGATGAATAAACTTCAGTGCTTGACACTGCATTTACACATTATTCATTACATGTCACATTTAGGAGTCCAGTACTGTCATCTGGTCTATGATGATTGGCTCCTCTGACCAAACCCATCACCTGCCTATAGCAAAGCACTAGTTTGCATGGAAGCAGGAAATCCATGGTTGCAACTTGTGAGTTAAGAGTACAGCAAGTTTGCACTTACGCGCTTAGCGTCTGTATCATTTTGTGACAGTGTATGCTGCAGGGTTCTTACAGGGATTACTCAGGATAGAAAGGAAAGGAATGATACAAATTCTCTTTTCTATCATTCTTGAATGCTTTCCGTTTTTGCTGTTGGGGGGAGGAGGGGAAGAGGGTGAAAGGAAAGAGAAGAGAATGTAAAGGAAAAAAAAATCAGGAGTCTCTTCCTATAATGAATAAGAAGAAAAAAAAAAAAAGGAAGGGGAAATCCTGCACTCACGCTCTATATAAATCTTGTTGGAGGGAGCGTAAGGAATGACTCTTCCCCCAGAAAACTGATTTTAAAAGCTTAAACACCTCTCTCATAATCATTCAGGAACTCTCAGAGAAACAATCTCGTCCAAACAGAGTACAATCCAGGAAGCTCATCAGATATGGTACAGTACACAAGGCATCTGAACTACTCGTTCTTGTCCCGAACTGGAGCTTATCTCAGAGCCCATGGATAGATCTCTGTCTACTGCACAAGTGGCAGAAAACATTGGTATAATACTCTAAGTGCTCTACTAAAAAAATAAACTTCATTTCTCTTACCCCTTCCGCAGGCATGACCTGAAACACCCACATAACGTAAATTATTAGGGCAGTTACAGAGTTAATTTTGGGCTAATAGGTTCTTAAGGAGAGAAATACCACCTCTGCTGTAAATCTGTGAATGTGCAAACACTGGACTCTATCCTGCCAGGTCTCAAATTGACAAAGGCAGCATTAAACCTTACCTGGACTTAAGCACACAGGAATAGTCACATGAAAGTCAATTCCCATTCACAAATTTTCGCTGTAAGAATACTTAATACACTCTTAGATGTATTTTTCCTTCCACGCATAAATCTAACATGCTTAATTTTTTTGTGTGATAAATCTAACACAGAATTTCATGAAGGTTCTGACACAGTGATATCTAATCATACTGTGATATCCCTTACGGGGGCAGTTGATAATGAGAAAGAACACATCTACACGCTTTAAAGTGAAACAATGCATAAAATGTAAGGATGTTTCTAAGTCTGCATATAGTGTCTGAATGCTGAGATCAAGCCATTTATAATTATGTTGATGCAGTGAAATATTAGACATTTGCATCAAAATTTTAATCGTGACAGCTTTTACTGCTCTGTAACTAAATAAATAACTTGTTTGATTTCCTTTCATCCTTCCATAAATAACTATCTGTGGCTTGAAAAGAAACCTAGTATTTTTTTAGCGCAGAGAAAATTTCTGTTGCTGCTGAATACTTATTCAGGCATGAATTTTAAAAAAACTGCAGTGTCCAAACGTTGATCAGGATTGATACCATCACATCAGTACTGCTACAAAAATAACTCTAAGAAGTGCTGTGAATATGATATAGATATCCCTACATGGCACCATCACTGCCCATCTAAAACAAAAAGAAAAGCACTAATCCAAAACAAAAATCAACCTAAACTCCCAAAATTCCAAGACACTGGTAGAATTTTCCATACAATGCAAGAGCACCTGGTTCTCTACTACAAGCAGAACATATTTCCACAACTGAATGAAACAGAATAATTGCTTAGTTCTGTTGGATTACCTTGTTTTTTCCCCAGTGGACTTTAAATCTCCACAGGCCATGTTTTCTATTAGGCTGTGGTCTTTGACCCTTGTAGTAAATCTCTACATTTGTGGAGAACCCTTCGAAGGCCATGTTCCCTGGGCTCAACAAATGTGTAAATCTTCCCAGAGCTATAGCTCACCATGTTAGTGCTTTATTTATCAATAACTGCTCATGAACCTATACTAAAAAAAGTGAATTGATGGTGCTTTCCAACAGTGCCAGCAGTACAGAGCATATGAATGTGGCCTTAGACACAAGTCCGTAACTAATATTTGTTTCTTAAGCTTACTGGCTTAGGCAGCCCAATGAATGGGGCAATTAAAAACAGAGAAGAGAAGGACTTTCATCTGATTCCTATTGCTGGTTTTTACAGATGGCTGCAAGTTTGTAATTGTTTTGTATCGATTATCTTGCACTAAGAGTATCACATCCACGCTTCCCTGTACCAGTCTTTAAGCTGTGTGTATATTATAGAAAAAGCACCAGATTGTATGTCACTTTCAAATCAATGTCAAAGCAGCTATAAATGAAGCAGTAACAATGATGAGGTTTAAATAATGGATTAAAAAGAAATGCATGTCACTTTAGCACTGCTTGTATTAGAAAACTCTCTTGCGCTCTAGCCTGAGCACTTTAAAACATCCCGCTACTGTAAATGATACTTTGCTGCTAATATTAAAATCCATGTCTCAGTTCAAAGTTGAGGTCAGTTTAAAATACTTTGAGCCTTGTTTTTCAGTGGTAGACTGTCAAAGTTCTTCCAAAAGTTGTGCAGATTTCTCCCTTGTCTTGTTACTACCTGCCCCCACAAAAATCCTGTGCAAGGGGAATGGTTTCAACGGTCAAATTTTACAAACTACCACATATGAAGTTTTTCCAATAGTAGAAGTTTTCCAATATTGTGTTACTATTCAGTATTGTTGAAGGGGCAACTATATAAATAGTAGTGACTATTTAAATACGTTTTATGCCCAAGTGTCTCACATCATGGATAAAAGCACATTAAAATTCAAATAAACCAAGATACGTAAACCCTCCGCTAAAGAATACGGAAAATGCAATGTTTCCCAAGCACATCCTCGGTCTAAAATTTTGCCAGCTACTTCCTATGGTCCTCGCTTTCTGTCTCACCCAGACAGACTACAGGCTAAAGACAGATTTCACTCCTTTGCTCAGAAAAGTCCAAACGTCTTTACTCTACAGGCCATATACTAGAGTGTATTTGAGGCAAAGCATGTGATGCGATAATTTGCTTCAGACACTTTCAGAGGGAGGGAACCAGGAGCAGATGACAGCAAACAGCTCCCCATATGGATATGTGCCTGGACTGCAGAGACCAGGGTCAAGTGCTTCTGCTGGTTTACTTGGGTTATGGCTTGGATTACACCCCTCCACAACTCATGTTCTGATGAACATGCAATGTCACAGGCCCTGAGTGAAGGCTACACTTCATTCAAGAACCACACGTCGGTAATCTTGTGACAGCTGATCATAGGTCATTACTAAGTATAAGTACACCAGATCAGACTGGCAAGAGCAAGTCTAGAAAAAAACCCGGAACTCCCTTTGTACTATGGTCTATGTTGCTCCACAGTATCACGGACTTAGCTGTCACATCTGTGCTCCAGAGAATTAAAGCCTTTCTCTACTCAGCAGTCCTACAAAAGGAGAACAGCCCATGCTAAAGTTCTCTTGCTTGCTCCAAAAATCAGCGAGAATCTCATTGACAATAGAGATCACATTCGCTTGGAAAAATACCAATTTCTAAACAAAAAATACCAGTTTACTAAAAGCAATGAAAATTATGACATGAAACAAACACGATACCTGTTTGTTGTTTTCATTGGTACAATGCAGCCTTTTGAGGGACACAAAGTGCCTTATTTTCCTAGCAACAGAAATAACCACTTGTTACCATATCAAATGGCAAAGACAGAAGCGAAGTGATACACTGCTATTTTCTAAAGCTGAGGTCTCCATGCCCTCATGAAACAAGATACCAAACCCAGCACCAAACAGATGACCGAGCAGCTAGCACTCCTTCAGTGTTACAGCTATGCTGTCGACCCAGGACACATGATCCTTTTGCTCCTGCGGGAATTAACCTGCACATCTTGAAGGAGAATTCAGCACTGTGCCCATGCTACACTGCAAAGGTGTGAGCACATCCAAGCATGCACACGAACAAGGGGATTGCCCTGCTGCTGATCGTTCGAGATTGCCGGGTAACACCTTGGATACTGTCGAATAACTGCATAAAGAAAGGCACAGTAACATGAACCTAAATGTCAGCTTGCAGTTATCTATAGCAGTAACACTATTAATTGTTAAGAGTTTACAGTTCTCTTAGCCAGCACATGGCGACACCAAAATGGACAAACATCAGCAAAGAACATGACCATCTCAGCTTTGCTTTTTCTTTCCACATTGCTTGAAGTCAGCAGTTATACCATCACCCTGCTCCTAAATACACAGAGGTTCATACCAAAATTCCAGATGGAGAAAGCAGAGAGAAGGCCCTAAAAACTAGAAAGCAATTATGTTCTGGACAAGTTAGTTACCCTCCTTGACCGATCACAGGTGTTATCTTCACGTGCTGCTGGATACTGTCTCCTGATTTTCTTCTTGCGTAGTAAACTCCTTGCCATTCCTAGGCAAACACACATAACAGAAACAGCATCTAAGGATGCATAGCTTGCAGTCAAATATTTTTTTATTATTACATAGTCCTTATGTAGTAAATCATGACATACTATTTCATTATTGTATTTTTTAAAATAATGTACAATTTATTAATACAGAATACCACCTTTAATAGGCATTTGCTAATGCAAGGACAGTGTAAATATGTTTCTCTTGTGAGAGAGTATACAATTTTTACAATGAACTTTAGGAATCATCTACTTTGAGGGGTAAAAAACATTCTGGCTAGGTACCACCATAAGCAGTGGTGGCTTCAGAGAATACCTCCCTCGGGAACAACAGAACTAAACTCTGTGCAGAGCACCATTTGGCTTTGAAGTCGTCAGTTGTCAAGTGATATGTACGCTAAATTTCAGAAGCCCTTGACCTGAGGATGTCCTTTAACTAACCCCAGGTAACTCCATGACTGTTCTCCCATGACCATAGATATCCAACGCACCCTAGATCAGCAAAAGGAATAAATTTCTTCATGGTGTATTTTATCCTGTTCTCCCATGCAAACGCCCATTTCCGTGACCCGCCACTAATTTTCCCTTCATCCTCACTGCTACAGGAAGGCATCAAGAGGACTGCAGGCTAACCAAGAGCCACATCTGCATTTTCCTTCAGCAGTCCACTGATGCAGAGATAAAAAATATCCTCCAGTATGAACTGGAGAAGAAAGAAAGACAAAGCAGAAGCCCTCTCTCTCCTTACCAGACAGGGAGGGGTGAGACATACTTCTGCAGCCCATGGGTGGTGGTATAAAAACTGTTGTATGTATTAGGGGAACATACGGCCAGAAACATGTAGTGCTTTTGTGTCCCGTCACCACCATCCACACTGCAGATATTCTAACTATAGTTAGAAAAACAAACCCCACTGGTTGGTGATGTATCTTGGTCACAACTGATTATGCCACTTAGTGCTTAAAGCATGCAGTCAATGAAGGCTCTGCAGTTATGACAGAGAAGTTAAACATTTTGGTTGGATGATGCAGCCACCTGAGAGACCGACTGAGGGACGAATTGCTGTGTTTCAACTAACAAAATCTCCTCGGACTCTAAGCAAAACAGAAATACAGAAAATGTTCTTTTATTGATCTTAAGCCAATAGATTGATAGAGGAGTTCAGTGAGATAAAAACAAAGCTAAAGAAATCTGTAGTCACTTGTCTGAGGCACAGGCTGTTGTGCTCCTAAGACGTCTGAGGAGCAGAATTCTGGTCTTACATGCGCACACATAAAACCACATCTTGTGTTCTTAAACCTAGAGCATTAAAAATAAAGTAGAATAGAAATTTAAAGCATTTTTACCTAAGTTTGTTGTATTTGCTTACCTTTCCTTTTTTAATAAATGTGTTGATGGTGTCCAAAATATCTGCACAGTTTTTATCGCTTTTTGGTAGTTCAGTAAGTTCCTTGCCAATAAGCTCTCCCTTGTGATACCCCATCATCCGTTCAAAAGCTGGATTAACATACTGCCAAAACAAAAGTACTTCAGGATAATAAGAAAACGAACATACTTAAAGCATAATTACTCACATAACAATAATAAAGTGTTGCAAGTTATACATCTAAAGCCATAACCATACATCCCTACAGTTTAGTGTTTTTCATATAAAAATACTATGTAATAGTGAAACATTTTATTCCAGTAAGGAATACAGAAGGTGGTATGTAAGCTGTTATCAGAAGGCACAGAAAGAGAACAAAAGTCTACTGTACAGGTGACCTAGTTCTGCTACAGATTTCATTCTGGTTTTACCATAAGCAGCATTATTTTACTGAAAATAATAATCTAAATAAAGTTACTGAAAGAAAAGTCTTAAAAATTCAGCAGGTGTCAACATGCAGCATCCAGAAATAAGGCAGTTCATTGCACAGGGCTTTCTAATGGGCAACAAAACTAAAATACTGAAAAAGAACAGAAACTACTGAGCAAAAATCTCTTTGGGATTCCTCTCTCCAAGTTCTATAAAACAGTTAACCTTTTTCCCCCTACCTGAATGACATGATCTTCACTGGTTATTTCTATAGCTTCCTGACAGTGGTCTAATGCTGTAAACACTGCATTACAAGCCCTGAAATTAGCAAATGAGTCACATTAGTTTCGTTGTTAGAACCTTCTGCTTGCTATAAATGCATTATGATACTGCACTTATTGGTAGATGAATCACAAAGTAGCATGTTGTTTAGACTAAACAATGTCACTATCTCCATTACGTTTTTTTTCAGGAAATTCAGCTTCAGACATCCCTGTTGTTAACATATTTTTACTGCTGTTGGAAAATTGCTCACGCGTACTGCAGCATCTTAATAGGTCTGTTTCTTTCTCCAAACATGCTCTAGTCAGCAGGAGCTAACAATTAGCAGTAAAAAACCCAAATTGTTGTTACATCAGAATAGAAAGTTTTGTGATCATTAAAGATACGGAACGTAAAAATCACCACAGTAGATACACACAAAGTTTCCAATAAAGCAAATAGATCAGCACTATCAAAGAAGTTGTAATACAACATAGTTAAAGGAAACTATTTAAGCCATCTCAAAGTCCTAGTCAGAAAAATATCAGTTTTCCTACTTCCAAGTAATAATTCAGTGACTCAATTTCCATACATCTTGATCTTTATTAAGGGCCAAAATTATCTTCATTTCCTATTTTTTTCAATGCTATCCTTGAATTAATGCAGGAAAACAAAAGCCTTACCTTCTTGCTACTAAATTTGAATTGCTTAAATTATAATTTACAGAGGATGAGATTAACATTAATATAGGCACCTAATACTAAAAAGAAAAAAAAATTATACATATAGAGAGTGCATACTAAAAGAAACAACCCAGACATACTTTGATAGATGTCAGTACTTCATCTTTGATTTGAACTAAACAGAAACTAATTATCGTCTGTGTACCTCTCATTGGAAGGAGCGTAAATGCATCACGCATAAACATTCTTGTATACAGTTATTAACTAGAAGGAACATCTTACTCCCAGACTGCATAGTGGGGTTTGAATTAATACCGATGACTAGAGAATCAAGAAATACAGGACATTGCTACTTCTGTTCATGGTGGAAGTAACTAAAAAACAAATAGGGTACACAAAGAAATATACACAGAGACACAGACGTGCAGCTGCGTGGACAAAGATTTGTACTAAAAAGTATTGTATGAAGAAGACAACAGCAGTATTTCAGCTCATACAATAAAAGGACCTCCCAATGTAATTTTACAAGTGATTTTCTAGCAGTCCAAGCCAGCTTGAAAGTGTGATTTTGTGCTATGTGAAACAACTGATTTATCTCAGTGATAGACGCCTGTCTGGTACACCAGCTGCTAACAAACATCATTACGTAAACTTTCTGCAAGAAAACACACAGGGCTATGTTTGCACTATTCAAATTCCAGTATTTTCATTTGATCTGGCAACAAAGCCAGTGAAATTACAGATTTGAATGGCTCATATTCTCTTTGATTAATACACACCTCCCACAGATATCCAACCAAGCTTCAAAACAAAAGAAGCTACGTGGAGAAGTGGAGTCCCTGCTTGGAATGGTAAGACACTTCTGACCACTGACATGACCCCATATACTACTTTATTGGGCTAGTCCTACTTTTTCACCATGCCTCTCTTGTATCTGAACACCTGAAATATCCTGGTTTTAATTTCATCAACTAACTTCCTGAAAATAATCTCTCCTCCTTTCACTTTTACAAAGCTGTATAGAAGACCTATTGAGACAACAAACAGATCAGAGACTCAGTGGGATGGACATACAGTGCAACATTTTTTAGGCCACTTAATTAAACCACATGGATGAAAACTAATTATAACCAAACAGCATTACCAAACACTAGCTCTGCGAAGTTTTTAATGGCAAATTCATTTAGAGCACCTGCCTAGTCAGGCAGAGGTAGGGGGAAATCCTCTGTTGCAAGACATCAGGTTCTCCAAGTTACAAATACACCTTTCAAGAAGTTTATCTTTTAAAAGGCTACTTCATGCCCCCAGATGTTAGTACAAATGTTGCTTATAAGCATTATTTATGCTTGTTACATGATGAATAGTATTTGACTATTTAACTGTCCTGGGCCTGAATCTATTAAACTCTTTAAACTAGCCTGAGATGCAAAAATTCCACCTTTTTTTTCCCCCACAGTATTTTGCAATGCTGCCAGAGGTTCCCAAACCACCCATGTTCAGAGGTGATGTGAATACATAGATACACACGTAAGTACATATGATGTGTATTATCAATGTACAAAAGACATGATAGCACAGAATACATTTTATATAATGTTATTATTTACATAAATTAAAAGGAAGTAGGCCCACAGTTCATGTAACTACATTCAAGAAAGCAAAAGCAAGCAGAATTACAGTGGGTGGTATACTGTGGTTTCCATAAACAATATGGATGAAAGAACTCTCAGTAGAGTAAACGCTTACTCAGTAGAGTAAATGCCGCTGGGAACTGACATTGTTTCCTTCAATTTCAATGAATTTTAAGAAATTTTTTGTGATTGCTATAAACAAACTTTCAGAAAAATATGGTAGCCAACATGAGTCATGCTCCTGTGTTGGAGTTTTAATTATCTGCATTCATAATTGATATTACTCATGTAGAGATCCTCAAACTCTATTTGCATCTTGATCTTGAAACTAAACACAAACTACAAATATTGTGTGTACAAATGACAGCTTAATCTTTCTATGTAAAACTAATGTTTCTGATCTATCTAAATTAGTTCAGAAGTCTCTCATTTCATGTTGCATTTACAACTGAACAACAAACCAAGTGAGGACCACCATAACATCTAATTCGCTTCTAAAATTTCACAGCTGCTTTATTTTCCTGCTGAGTTTTGGAAAACATCTATTAAAAATTGCGTGAGCCAAAATTCTATTTTTTTCCCTGAGAAATTTACTGTGATTGCATTCTGCATGCACAAACACATAGTCGCTTAACCACAAAGTCACTTTGGGATCAGTTTGCAAAGAAAATCTCAGGAAAATCTACTTCTTAATCAGAGACACTGAAACCTGTAGAGAACTGATAGTATTTTCTGTAGATGGAACTGGAATTAATTTCTGACACCTAGGGGACTACACCTTCCCTGCATGACACTCAACTTCAAGGGCTTTTTTTTCCACATCGTTGAATTGCAAACATGTTTACATGCATGTATAAGCACCCATATTAAATATAAAATTAGCCACATTAAAGAAAAAGTGATAAGTGAATGAAAGTAATTTAATCCCTCACTAAGATAACAAATTGTGTTCCCTCGTCTGCCAAGTCTTGCCCAAGCAAGAAAATATAAANCAGCTGCTTTATTTTCCTGCTGAGTTTTGGAAAACATCTATTAAAAATTGCGTGAGCCAAAATTCTATTTTTTTCCCTGAGAAATTTACTGTGATTGCATTCTGCATGCACAAACACATAGTCACTTAACCACAAAGTCACTTTGGAATCAGTTTGCAAAGAAAATCTCAGTAAAATTTACTTCTTAATCAGAGACACTGAAACCTGTAGAGAACTGATAGTATTTTCTGTAGATGGAACTGGAATTAATTTCTGACACCTAGGGGACTACACCTTCCCTGCATGACACTCAACTTCAAGGGCTTTTTTTTCCACATCGTTGAATTGCAAACATGTTTACATGCATGTATAAGCACCCATATTAAATATAAAATTAGCCACATTAAAGAAAAAGTGATAAGTGAATGAAAGTAATTTAATCCCTCACTAAGATAACAAATTGTGTTCCCTCGTCTGCCAAGTCTTGCCCAAGCAAGAAAATATAAACTCAAGAGATGAAGAGCCAGATCAAGATTGTGTTCAGCTCAAGCTATCAAATATGAGATCTCACACACATGAGATCAAGAATGACTTTGTGAAGTTTTATCATCATATAAATTTGCAGCCCATAAACCTTATACACAAGATAGCATTTTTTAAATGCTACTCTTGCAATTAAACGAGCCAGAGTCATTGTTCTGCAATATTTCTGCTAAAGGATGTTGCTCTGACTGTAAAGCAGGTAGTAATAGCTGCTAGAATGTTGCCAAATTCAATGCGGGCACCTCAAGACATACAGGACATAAGCAAGTATCAGAATAAAGGACACATATTGCATTTTTCATTAAAGAACAACATCATTTAAACCACCAGTGAATGAAACATACACAGACCAAGCTTTGTCAGGATACCAGTTACTAAAGCACTTAAACTTGTCCTTTACATAATAACAGAAGAAGGAAATAAGGGTATAGTATATTAATTAACATACAGCTGCAAAGCACATATACGTGTAGCTGGGAAGAAGCAGAAAGCAACCTGATACAATTATGTAGACCAAGCACTTGATGTTTGCAGTTTCTTACACTTCTACATACCGTAATTTGAACCGAGATCGCACCTCCCCATGTTCTATTTGAACGAGTTCATTGTAACAAGCAGTTATGCTGCTATTTTCCATGTATTGCTGGAAGACAAATGAAGAGTGCATGAAATAGATTGGAATGGTTTTAAACTGTTATTTCTGTTCCTGCATCTAAAACTCTAACTTTATAAAGGGAGCTGGCACGAGTCCAGCAAAGGACCATGAAGGTGATTAATCATCTCTCCTGTGAGGAAAGGCTGAGATAGCTGGGACTGCTCAGCCTGGAGAAAAGAAGGCTCAAGGTGGGAAGCTTATCAAGGTATATAAATATCCGAAGAGACAATATAAGAAGACAGAGTCAGTCTCTTTCCACTGTGCTCACTGACAGGACCAGAGGCAACGAGCACAAATGGAAACACAGGAGGTTCCCTCTGAACGTCAGGAAACTTTTTTTATTGTGAGCATGACTGAGCACTGGCACAGGTTGCCCGGGGAGGTTGCAGAGTTCCATACATCTTGATCTTTATTAAGGGCCCAAATTATCTTCATTTCCCATTTTTTTCAAGGCTATCCTTGAATTAATGCAGGATCTCCATCCTTGGAGATCTTCAAAACTTATGTGGGCAGGGTCCTGAGCAACCTGTTTTAGGTGGCCCTGCTTGAGCAGGGAGGTTGGGCAAGACGACTTCTAGAGGTCCCTTCCAACCTCAGCCATCCTGTCACTCCATAGAAACAAAAGCTTTAGTTGCACCCTTTGTGCTCAGTAATTATCTTTTCCCCAGGAATGATTTTCTAATTCTTAAGACAACATGGCTATGTAAATACAAAGCAAGTATACAAATATGCTGAAATCTCAACTGTGAATTTTCCCATTTGGTTTCAGCAACCCAGTTAGATAATCTAAAAAACCCCACAGTCTCACACAAAACCAATATTGTCTTGATGTTTCATTTTGAGTATTTATCCTTAATTAATAATGAAGATGGAATATCTTAGAGACATAAAATGTTAGTGCTAAAAAAAGAAAAACAAAATTTGTGATATTTGGCATTTCATTTGTTTTCAAAAAATATTGCAGCTTAAGCTCAGAAGGTGAAGTAACTGCTCCACAAGTGATCTCACTGAGCCATCACTGTGAATTCAGAAGTGTAGAAAAGTATATGAAGTATGCATGCTGACAACAGTTAAACTCTTATGTAGTCCAGATGGGAGACAACGTCCTCTCTTTGTTAGGCAAAGGCAGTAAGGGGGAAGGTCTTGTGCTTGGTCCTGCTGAAATCAGGAACTTTATGTTGATACAAAAGAAGCAGATTCTCTGACTTCAGTTGAAAGTTCACTGCTCATTGGTAAACTTCTGCTATGAAGAGCTAAATCATTCCTTTAGTGATAGATGCACCGACTCTAGTTTTCAGAGATAATATCCTGTGTTGTCATGAGTTCCGACAGCACAGCTGCATGCAGAGCCAAGAGGCAGCACTCAAACCTCCAAGGAACAAAGAACAGCTGTTAAGAAATCTATGCTTCTCTCCTGTATGAAAAAAGTTTTGGGGACCAACAGCTTAATACCAAGTTGCCAGCAAAATATAAAAAAGTAAAACTAAAAATAACTGTTGACATGGGTCTGCTTCACTCCTTAATGTTAAGATCTTAAAATACTTCTGTAACTTTAACTTCACACACTAAGCGAATGCATGGGAAACCAAAAGGCACACTATCAAGTTGGCAGAAGCAAAGGTGAAATGATGTTGTGTTTTTGCATGTTTTTGCCTGCAAACAAACCTGTCTTCTACAGCACTGCAGATTTGGATATTCAGTTTTAGCGTGCTCTTTTAATTATTCAAATATGCTCGTGCTAGATTTAAAACAATATAAAACCAAATCTATCAATAACATGCAATTTAACAATGATGACAATCTATTTTACAAACTAAACTTACTAGAACATACTAAAACTTGTTATAAACTGAGTTTTAAAGTAGTGCTATTTAGAGACAAAAATCAACCACTATCTCAGCACAACTCTATGGCTAAGAATTGAGAATTGCAGCTGATTTAATTGCTAAACCTGCTCTTAACTGTTGTATAGTTGTCTGCAGATGCAAAGAATATCTTCATGTAAATTTATAGTACTAATGCCATTCATTCACTGGCTCACGCAAAGCTAAGGAATAAATTGTGACCTGAAAAAAGCAGGAAATGTTTTGTTTTTCTAATTTGTGCAATTAAATGAGGCACAAGAAGACAAAGATCTATTAACTCCCAAATATTGGAAGGCAGACCAAAAATTTTTTTTTAAAGTTTTGTATTTATACAGTACATTTTGATTTAGCTAACATACACTCTTAAATTATATTTCACTTCATTACAATTGGATTCCACTGTTGTCCTATACAGAACTTGACACAAGGTCCAAGAGTCATCAGCTAGTAGGAATGCATCATCCTTCTTGCTTAGCAAGAAGTACCACATTTGATATTACAGATTTATTTTGTTGAAAACCAGAAAGTTTTAATAGTAACTGGTCAATGAGAATCAACATTTGTTTAGAAAAAGAAGTAAAGTTCAAAATACAAGATTGTAACTGAGTAACTGCAAACATTATGGTCCCCTGTTTGCTAATTTAAATCTTAGTTAAAAATCAACCAGGAAGTCAAATCACTTACTAAATTAGTCCATCCTAAGTAGACCATTGTTATTAGATTTAAGAGGCAGAGGGGGAAAAAAATCACCATAATAAGTGTACTAACCATTAACACACAAACAGAAAAGCTGTTAACAAAATATGGAAAAAAATCAGAATATGTAATAAAATGGACTTTCTTGAGCAGGAGGAGGAAAAACCAGAAAAAAGTCAGCATAAAGAAAAATGCCAAATGAATGTATAGTATGAACAGGAAAGAATCCTGAAACCTCTCCCTGTTTGTAAGGTATTTCTGTGATCATAACGATCGAGATCTGGATAGTGATCAATCATCACTGATTTCATTAGAAGAAATGAAGAGTGATTTCTTTAGAACTACTTACAATATATATTACAGGTACACATGAACATACAAGGATATTACTCTAACACAAGTACACATGAAGGCAACAGAACGTTTTAAAGCAGAATAATCAGCTATTCACCACAAGAGAAAAATTTATGGTTATTTCCAAGAGTATCCCCCCCAAAAGATTAAAGGAGTTCTTTGGAATGTTTAGATCCAATCCTGAGGTTAGAAGTCTGGTTTTGTCTACAAAACACTATAAAAAGGTGACAGATGATTTGGGTAGAAGCTCAGACTCTTTACTGATCAAGCTGGAGATGCATTTATAAGACAGCCACCACCAGACATAGTGATTGCATTCGGTGTTTTGTCAAGGGAAGAGGACAAAAACGATGAGAAATAGGAAAAATGCTGATATGATGAATAGTGATAATGCAAAATAAAGTTACCAGAAAGGTTGGACTGTAAAAATAAAAATAATGGAGAGAAACGTATGATTTGAACAGATACGATTCTCCAAAATTTGTAGTTTTGTGATAATGGATTTAGTTCCTACTGATCCCCGTCCAAGCAGAAATAATCCCTATGTCCACCTCACTGTGAAAATAGGATCTTTGACATCAGATGTGTTTTAAAGGCTTGAAAATATTTACAATGGGGAGTTATTATATTGTGCAAACTCTCTGATAAATTTGTGACAGCTAGAGGAAATGGTTAGAGCAGCTGTCACGTGCAAAAGGATTTTACTTTCCTAGGCAGACATTGTACCACAGCTGTGTCTCAGAGACGCACAGTGTCTCCTCTGGCTCTACTCCGTACTACACCTACAGTTATAATCTAGCCCACAAAACATAATTGCCCTGCAATGTTTTTAAATGAAACACCAGACGTTGGAAGAAATAAAGATTTCTTTGAAAAAATACTAAACCCTTTACTTTTTTTTGATAGAAACAGAGGGAGAAAGCTAACACTAAGAAAACAGTGGCATTCTTTGGCTGCCCTTTCCCTTAGTCTCAACTTTTCCAATTTTTGGAGTATCTCTGGAGTGCTTCAGAAGTGCTTGTGCCTCTAATGCTTTTGCCTCCGCAGTTCCCTTGCAGGAGAGGCAAGGTCTATTATCTCTTTTTGGAGTAGATCTGCAAATGGTGACTCTGGTGCATGTTCTGCTTTGTAAACAAACTCAAGCTAAATATGAGTTAGCTCATATACTGAACTTAGCATGAGTATATTAGCATGAGATTCTGCCTGGGTTAATTCCCTTCCTTCTCTGATTTTCCTTACTATAGTTTGTTGTCCTAACTATATATAGTTAATTCTCCCTAACTACAATGTCCAGTGATATGTTTCTATCACTTCAATACATAACTTCCCTTAGGAACAGCTGACTTTGATATTACAGCTGATTTATATTACATTAACACAACATTAATATCCATCCAAAGCCACTCACACAAATGTTGGAAGAGGGTAAGAAACTGAACCTAGATTTTCAGAGCTGAGAACTTGCGCCTTTCTGCTCTCTCCTACAAAGCTGTTTTGAGAAACAGCATGAACAGTTATCTTCCCTTCTGCTGCCTGTACAGGAGAGCCTCTAATGCTGTCTTAAGAATGGGTGCAAGCCAACACAACAGAACTAAGCAAAAAAAAATCTTCACATCAGGAGGAACTGGACAAGGCTTGTAGTCCTTTTAGAAGAGGAACCCCAGCAGTCTAAGGCAACAGAGATGTCTGGGTGACTAGTCAGCATGTTGCAATATGCAGCACACATTAATCAGGGTCCCCCATCATTGTTTTTTTTAATACATTCATTAAAAAAACCCACCCACCATCCACCCAGACAACAAGAAGTTAATCTCAGTATTCCTGCTTATTCTGGAAGGATTAGCTAAATCACAGTATCTCTTATTTCAAATGCTGCTCAGATACACTGTTGAAAAGAAAAGAACACCCAACAAAGAGCCACTGGTTTCTCATCAACAAATTTTTGACAGAATCAAATGTATAGTTTTCAATTTCAGAAAGTAGAAGTATCTGTAATTTACAAAGTAATCATGGTTACTGTATTAAATATGTAATTTATACATACCCTATCAAAGCCTGCATTAAGGAGGGGAAGAACAGAAGTCTCTTCTTGGTCAGCACATCTACAAAACAAAATAATAGAATTATGTTGGAAAAGACCCTTAAGATCATCGAGTCCAACCATTAACCTAACACTGACAAGTCCACCACTAAACCCTGTCTCTAAGCATCACATCTATACCCCTTTCAAATACCTCCAGCATTGGTGATTCCACCACTTCACTGGGCAGCCTGTTCCAATGCTTGATAACCCTTTCAGTGGAGAAATTTTTCCTAATATCCAGGCTAAACCTCCCCTGGCGCAACAGGAAGCCATCTCCTCTTGTCCTATCATTCGTTACTTGGGAGAAGAGACTGACCCCCATCTCACTACAGCCTCCTTTTAGGTAGTTGCAGACAGCAGTAAGGTCTCCCCTGAGTCTCCTTTTCTCCAGGCTAAACACTCCTCGGCTGCTCCTGATCGGAGTCCTGCTGGCCACACTATTTGTGATACCAGCCAGGATGCTGTTGGCCTCTTTGGCCACCTGGGAACATTGCCGGCTCATACTCAGCCGGCCATCGACCAGCACCCTTAAGTCCTTTTCTGTCAGGGAGCTTTCCAGCCACTCTTCCCCAAGCCTGTAGCGTTGCGTGGGGTTGTTGCGACCCCAGCGCAGGACCCAGCTCTCAGCCTTGTTGGATCTCACGCAGCTGGCCTCGGCTGATCCTTCTGTAGAGCCTTCCTACCCTTAAGCAGGTCAACACCTCCACCCAACTTGGTATTGTCTGCAAACACACTGCGGGTGCACTAGATCCCCTCTTCCAGATCATTGATAAAGATATTAAACAGAATTGCTATTTCGTATGGTCATACAACATTTAAGAATTAGACGGTATCAATTTGACATAATTACCTAAACATAACGAATGCAATGAGAACACTCCTGTGTAAAATACATACATAAAGTCATACTATTACAGCTATAGTCTTCTTTTATAGGTATTTGCAGCTATTACTACAACCTGTTAGTTATTTCTACAGTAAACCTGACAGATACTCTACACACAGTCCTGTGTTTCTTCACAGACACACAAGAGCATTATAAGAGGAAAGCATGAAGAGGATAAAAGACATCCTGTGATATCCTATGAGAAAGAATCTAAAAAAGTGCTGTTAAGTAAAAGGTAAAGCAAGTTGTAAAGTCTTGCTCAGCAGCAGTCTATTTTCTAATCTTGGCAGGAATAGTTCTTCTTCTGCCACTCTATTTTCTAATATCATAATTGAGCTAGGAAATTAATAAAATTAGAATGGATTAAGTAGTGTGCAGGAGTTTTAACAAAGAAATGAAAGGTCTCTTTTTTGAAGGTATTTGATAAAAATATATTTAACTCAGTAAGAATTCTGCCTGAATACATAGGGTGTGAATTGCTGAATAAGAATTTCGGAACAACATGCTGATGAGTTTACTACCAACAGGATTGAAGTTTACTCCATTACCCAGTTCTCTACTAATGACAGTGTGTTATTTGATCTAGTTATTGCCTTTAGAAAGTAATACACAGTTTTCTATTTTTTTTTCGTTTAGAAACCAATCCATAGCTTTCTAATTTTTCTTACTATGCAAGTTACTACATTATGATCCCTGAAGTTGATGGGGATAGTACTAATCTGTATAAATTGAAAGTTAACAAATAGTTAAATGCATCACATAAAACATCACTAACCCATTTCAGATAACATTAATTGTACTCTAGACTTGCTAGTAAGACATTTTCTGTTATTAGACAACTATTATACATAAAATTCTTATAAAGTAAAATAAAAATATTTCACAAAACAGTAATACTTACATGCGTGGAACCACAGCAAGTATTACAGTGTGCTCTGATGGTCTTGTGGCACGAATAGACCTGAGGAAACAAAAATTTCTCAGTTACATCACATGCTTTCTCAGTGTTACTGTGAGTGTCTTCACACACAATATAAATGAAAATCAGGACTGAAAGACATCACTGAGGCTAGAAAATAGGATATCACACTGCCAAAACCTACCTATCCCCACTTAGGCAGTCCATTTCCATTTTGCAACCAGATCTCTCAGATCTTGCTCAGCACAATGAAGAGGCAAGAGCTCCAAAAACACAGGGCATGAACAGCAGCTCTTCAAATCCACTCTTATAACCTGGCAATTGTTTGGCCTGTTTACTTAACTTATTTGGGGCACACTGCGCTGAATGCATGGATTGAGAAAGATCAGTCTATACAAAGCATTTTCAATACCCATTCGGTAATGTAAATAAGAGTCTCCATCACATTCTCCCATTTTGACCATTGTTCTTTTAGATATTGTAAGACTTTATTTAGAGGGTGGGAAGTGCTTTTGGGGCATGCAAATAAAAAAAAGAGGGTATAGCAAATGTATGTAATAGACTACCATTTATGAAATTCTGAATAAACAAAATTTTATCACACTACATATTACTGAAAAACTGAAAAAAAAAAGATCAACTAGGAGAATAACACTCCATTTACCTTTTACTGGCTAAAGAAACTTTTTTCCAAATGTGTCACGCTGTCCTGAATAAACAGTCTTTGTACTTATTTGTTGGTCTTTTAGAAGCACTTCCACCACCACAAGTATTTGAACTTTAAAATTCTCCTTGTCATCAACATGGTAAGTTTCAGCTCATGATGGACTGAGATGCACATTATGGTGTATGGTACAAAATGCATGCTTCAGCTGAAATAGTGTATTCTAGCAAAGAATCCCCATACTAAGTGCTTGCAACATTAGAGCTGCTAAGACAGAGTAACATGGACCAGAAGAGTGATGTGAACTTTTGTTAAGAGCTGGCAGTGCCTGACCCAGTGGACAAGCAAACACATTCCTTTGAAGCCCTGCAGCTTTAGACTTTGCTGTAGTAGTAACCCAGGAAAGAAGCAGGCACAAACAGCAGGGACTAATTTCACAACAGCTCTGGCTTATGGCCTGGTAGAAGCCCATGGCCTAAAGAGACAATTCTACCATTCAGCTTTGCCAAAATAGTATTTTTCATACTGTTCTCCTCTTACAGATGTATGCAAACCTCCCTCATTTGGCCTCATCCCCAAACTTCCGTTTTACTATAGTTTTGGGACTTCATTTTTTGTTTGTTTGGGGTTTTTTCTTTCCATTTTTTGTTTTTAAAATTACAGGGTTTGGTTTTGCACAGTATATTCTGAAGCTCAAGAGAAGCACAATGTCCTTTAGGTTACCTGCAGATATCTTCTGCATCAAAATATCTGGAGTTCCTGTGATCTATAACAATTATTTCCTGTTGTTTCTCAAGAAAACATTCAAGCGCTGACTCTGGAGTCCGGGCAATATTGCACCTGTAGCCAGCTCTGTCACAAGCCCACCAGAAACCATCACTTTGGTTGTCTTCTTTTGCAAAGATCAGCAAAACCTGCAAAGCATGCAAAACAGTGGCACCACATTAAACAAACAAAATAGTTCTCTGCATGCTGCAAATCTTAACAAACACTTCTGCTATACGAAAGATTGAGCCCACTTTGAAAGCAGGAAGATTGAACTACAGACTGTAAAACAGATGATGCAGTAGCAAAAGTTTCATAATAGATAGAGCAGTTATCAATATATAATCAATAGTTCACAGCATAGGACTGATATTTAGGAAAAGAACAGCTGCCAGAAGATGAGACTCTTCTAATTCATTTTCAAATTCGATCAGCAGCCTCTCAGAGCAGATGGACAGGTGTTCAAACATCATCGCCACTCTGATAAGGCCATCCCAGCTACACATGCTTTTAATTGTAATGGACTGTCTGAAATGCAACTGCCTTAACTATCACTCTTCAGGGACAAACAATTAACATAACATATTTTTATGAATTATTTCTCCTTTGATGCACAACAAAATGAGTTAAACCATGTTCTTTCAAAACTGAAAGGAACAACAGACAAGCAGGTACAGACATGGCTGGGTAGGGGAAAAAAACTGATTTAAACATCACAATTTTTACCCAATAAATTGTCCCTAATTATGTAAATATATGAGGTAGTTTTGACAACTTCATCTGAACACTTATGGAACTACTCACACAAGATAAGGTAGGTTGAGTGCTGAAGCGCTGTTCTAAAAATCAAATTGATGCTGTAGGAAGTCTGTTTGCTAACTGACACACAGAATATAGGCTGAAAACAGCTGTATTTGTGTTCTTCTTGTGTGAAAGAAAGAGTGTTTGTAGGAGAGAATAAATTTCTCATCCTTTCCCTGTAATACATGTATTATCAATGTACAAATTACACAGCTAGGAACACAAGTCATGTAGACAATCCTCTTCACAATTTGCACATATTTACCATAGCAACAGATTACTAACCATGCCACTCTGTGTGACAGGAGAAGAAAAAGGTTAGATTAGTGCAAATATGCTGTGAAAAAGAAAGGCGTCAGAAAATCAAAAGTTTATCCACAACTATTCAAATCGTAGAGGAAGGCAGCAGCCAGAGGATAATCTATATATAAAGCAAAATCCTGTTCATTTCGCAAAGGTAATTCCCTGACTTCACTGAAACAACCTGTCCAAGCAAAATATGCAAAATTTTGCCCCAAGTGCCCATAAGAAAGGTCAATAACCTTTCATCTGTGCTGCTCTATTCATCTGTGGTGCCACCAAGTGTAATTCAACAACATTAGACTAGAAGCTGGAAAAGGTGACCATAACTTTTCTCTTGTCTTGAACTGTCTGGATTGTTGAATTCTAAACAATACACAAACCAATTAATGTCACTGTGGCAGGACAACGAGTCAAGGTTTCATTAAACAGTGGAAGAAAATTATATGCTTAGACTTTCCATAAATATTAAGACATAATTAAAGAAGTATCAGTTTATTAGAAAGAGTGTTTTAAAATCCAGTAAAAAAGAAGCAGATTTGAGTTACTGGCACTTAATACTCAAGATAATAAGCAGGCGGTCAACCACCTCAAGGATGAGTATGACGACAGTGGATCCTTGTGCGCCCCTCCAGGGAAATCTGCGTGCTCAACTACCTCCCTGAAGT
>VZSC01018597.1:325091-335234 GCA_013398225.1 Steatornis caripensis
CCTAGAGCAGGTTGCACAGGAATGCATCCAGGCGGGTTTTGAATATCTCCAGAGAAGGAGACTCCACAGCCTCCCTGGGCAGCCTGTGCCAGGGCTCTGTCACCCTCACAGTAAAGAAGTTCCTCCTCATGTTCAGGTGGAACTGCCTGTGTTCCAGTTTGTGCCCATTGCCCCTTGTCCTGTCGCTGGGCACCCACTGAAAAGAGTCTGGCTCCATCCTCTTGACATGTGCCCTTTAGATATTGATAAGCATTGATGAGATCCCCTCTCAGTCTTCTCTTCTCCAGGCTGCACAGACCCACGTATCTCAACCTTTCCTCATAACAGAGATGCTACAGTCCCCTCATTATCTTCGTGGCCCTCCGCTGGACTCTCTCCAGTAGTTCCTTGTCTTTCTTGAACTGGGGAGCCCAGAACTGGACACAAAATGTAGGTGATGTAGGTGAACTTGTTCGCGCCCTGCTCTGTGCAGACACGGTAGGGTCAGAACCACACAGAGATGAAGAAAAGGTGCAGCTATACCTGAAAGATTGCCGTGTATAAACTTTAAGTTATACATCCTAAATTGCTCAACTTCATTACTTACACAATGCACGGAAACAGATGGAACCCTCAAATTAAGATTGGTAGTGAGACAGAGAATAGAAAGGATTAATAAATCTTCTCATTAGATACAGCAAAAAGTATGTCTGAAATCCTCCTTCCCGGTCTTGTGGTTCTGAGTTTTATTTTACAAGCTGAATCAGTCCCTTGGATTTATATGTTTGAATTGCTCTGGGTACAACAGACTGTCTCACTTTTCTCTTTCAAAACACAGCTAGAGGAGGCAGCAAGAACAATGGCATGAGTGCCTGACCTTCACAAATGTCCTGTGGATCTATCCTTGGCCTGAAGGAACTAATTCCACATCTTCCTAACTCCCAGAAGAACCTGGTCATGTGAACATTGCATATTAGTGATACCTCTGCTCATTTCCTGACCTCATATCTCACTTTGTGATGACTTCACAAAGTCAAAGTGATGACTTCGCTTTAAATAAATCTCTTATTATTTGATTGACTGTCAGGAAGGACTGCTAATAGATCTGCAACCTAAATCAATTAGTACAGTAGCTCATGACAAACTTTTCTGGTAAAACATGTGGAGACAAGCCTGGTTCCGTAGCGGTCACTGAGAAAATCCCTGATTTCAGTGCACAGAGGAACAGATACAGGATTGGAAGCAAAGAAATCATAAATAATCTAACAATCTAGCAATAACAAAAGCTTAAAAACTGAAGAAATTTTTGTTTTAACATTTTAAACTGTCCAATATTATTTCCAGAATCATTCTAACCTCTTAGGCAATCTCCACAGGAATTACCTATTAAACAAAGAATTAAAGACAAAGAAAATAGTACTTTCTTTAATCCTATCCTTGTATGTAAATCAGTGATCATCAATTACCTTAGTAGCATAGCAGTACCATTAAGCAAAAGGTACTTACCACTTTATTAAAGTTCCACCCTTTTAAATCACCATACAATAATCTTTACTGCCCCATATGCCTGCAGGCTTACAGCCTCTGCGGTTTATGAATCGCAATAATTAGTAACACAACCACTGTAAAAATAATGACTAATTAGTACAGCAAAATCTTCTTGCATAATTCTTCATTGCTGCAGAGCAACAGCAACAAGTGGAGCCAACCAAGCAGAGAAGCAATGGTGTTGGTGAGTTCAGCATCCTGGAAAGGCTCAGGATGGATGTGCCAGCTGAGAAGCATCGCACAGACACCAAGTTCCCAGGGATGCACTTTGTTTTGCCCTGAAGGTTCCTTCCCCCTGACTACTATATCTTCTTTTGCCTTTAGTCACTCTCACACTAATGCACCCCTTCCCTTGCCTTTGTAGTATGCTTTCAGGCTTCTGTCCCTTTGGTTTTGTAAGCGGGTAACGGGACTGTCTTTTCAACACAGCTGTCACTGCACTGTTATTTTCCCCTGGCTTNTATCTTCTTTCGCCTTTAGTCACTCTCACACTAATGCACCCCTTCCCTTGCCTTTGTAGTATGCTTTCAGGCTTCTGTCCCTTTGGTTTTGTAAGCGGGTAACGGGACTGTCTTTTCAACACAGCTGTCACTGCACTGTTATTTTCCCCTGGCTTCATGTCTCCATCTTTGCTAGAGGTCATTTGCATTTCTCACCAAGCCCAGATTTCCACATCTATACTGCAGGTGAGGTTGACACCTGAGCCCATCATTTGGCTATTACCATTTCCATATTCAATTATACCACTATTTCCAACGTCAAATCCCTTCCCTTTTTTTTCCTGGCCAAACTGCAGTCCTGAAAAGAACTGCAACCTCACTACTGGTCTTAGTCTTGCTTGAATTCACTTATGAGACACAGGGCCCACAGCTGTTCTCCAACATCCCTGGCCTCAAGCTGGTGTCCTGCTCCTCTTCCTGCTACAATACACCTGACCAAGGTGTTTCGCTGTGAAATATGTGGGATAGATCACCACACACTCCTCCTGCTGGAGACTTGGTCCTGAGCTAGATGACTTTTGGCCTGACCTCCACAGCTTTTCCAGACACCATCCTTCCCTGATTCATTCATTTGACCAGCTGTCTCTCTTTGTTCTCTCCATCCACCAATACAGCTACTCTCACAACTCTGTTTCACAGAGCACTGATCCCTGCCACCTCTGTTGTCAAGTTCTGTTTTTTCATTCTCCCCTTGCTGTGGCTTCCAGTCGACCTTTGCTGCTGCTTTCCCTGCTGCTCACACCCTGCATGTCCCTGGCTCCGACTAGTGGGCTGCCCGCTCACTCTGCTCCACGAGCTGCTCCCCTTATGCCAGCCAGTAGCCAGCTTTCCAGAGAGGCCAGAGGAGCATTAAATAGTTGGATAGCTCAACTCTAAGGTTAATGTAAGGTCATGCTATTTTATTAACTGAAAATAATGATCAAACACACATACCATTTAGAAGAAATAAGGCTTCATCATGTTGACTCAGCCACTGCAAACTCTGCAAGCTTCCATAACAGAAGCCTGACCCACCAGATACACAGGAATTGATAAAAAAATATGCATATGAATTTTGAAGAACTAGCCTGTTCACGACATGTGACATAAGCTTTGTGTAAGTCACAAATATTTCCAAAACCATCAAGTATGAACTTTCTATGGGGTGTTTGGAACCAAGAAACCAGGACCACTGCAGACCCTCAATGCATAAATAACCTTTACACAGGCTTCCACTTGTGGTAACATCATGGAAATAACCAGCTGTATGCCATCTCCTGCTAAGACCACAAAATTATCCAAGCTTCAGTTTCAGCCTAAGATGACTCTCATGTTTTTCCTTCCTTAACTATTTTGAACTCAGGTTGTCTTCGCACTCCAGTCAAAGAGAAGTCTCTACATGACTCTCTTTAGAGTCAAAGCTCAGCAGTACTCCACAGTCCTCTTCCATGCCCCCATCAGCTGCCTTTCACACCACTGACACTTTATTGTTTGAAATCTAGTCTGACTTTGGCTTTCAGAAATGTCCTCCACCCTAAGACCCTTTCTGCTTCTCTCTTCACTCCTTCGGAAGGTCCTCCATAGAATAACCTCTAACTTTGGCAAAGATCTTGGGTTGTTTTTCCCTCCACATATAACACTGCAGGGAGTGTGCCTTAGAAATACTGACCTAAAGGCCCACTTACCTGGAATAGGAAACGTAGATTTTCTTCTGGGTTTTTTTTTTCCTGTTTTTCTTGATCACAAGAAACAAATAGTTTGCTCCAAAAACACAGCTCCACTTAGGAATTGCATCTATACTCCTCTACTCCAGACCTCTTTCCATTTTCAGCAATAGAAATCTCAGCTTTTCTCTATGCATATGTCTAGCTGTCATTTCATGTAAATCCCCCTTCCAAACCAACCTCTATTTGCAGCCTTCTCTCAGTCACTGTGAGTACTGCCACCAACCACCTTCTGCTCATACCCACAATCTGCAAGTCATCATCCACTTGAGCTTCTCTGAAGTTCTACCACTCTGGCTCTTTCTAAATCTTGCTCATTGTATGTTACCTACAAAATGTGGCCTTTCCTCCTCAATCACCTGTGGTCTTTTCATCCAGCTTTCTTATTTCACCTTCTCTTTAGCTGTTGTCGTAGGAAAACTTGCCAAGCCTACATTCAACTTGCAGAAGGATGCAGAAGGCACAGACAAAATCTTCTCTGCAGATGAAAGCAACAAACAAAATGAAAGGGCTGCAAACAAACCTGTATTCTTTCTGAAGACCTTTCCCAGACTTTCTTCTCCCTACTTTCTTTGCGTGGGATGCCGAGCTGTGCAGACTGGCTATTGAGTTTTTATGTTTCAAAATTTTTATAATCTCCATTTTTGCAATGCTGACAAAAAAGCAGCAAAAAGTAATTCCAAAAGCCATGCCTCCAAGTGTTAAAATGGTTTGTAGATATGATGGAGTCACCCTTACAGTACTGTCTCACTGCTCTGATCTGTGCCCTTGTTAACTACTCTGTCAAAGGCAGCAATGCTATTTCCAGTTTGCATGGTATAGCCCTTCCACAGTTGTATCTTGGCCTTTTAAACAATACTCACGGCTGTGGTTTTTTTGCTTTGTGGAAAAGCAAACACACCCAGGTCCAGCTTATGAAGAAAAAGCTAGTACTTGCAATGTTTTTATAATTTTGTAGGTTTATTCTTTCAAATAGTATCAGCATATTTGGATTCTTGGCTAAAATTTATTATCTCATTTTATGTTTTTTCTGCCCAAGGAAATGTTAATGAAATTTCTGGCTTAAATAAAAGCAAGAAAAGGATAACAACATCCACTCATATTTTGCATAAAGCATTAGAGTACAAAATTTTTTTAAGATAGAATGGAAAATGCAATCAAATTTTTTTGGAATATCAATACATTAAAAGTACAGCCCTGAAGTTTTATAAACTTACAAAAAAGTGGTATTTTCCCATGTTTTCAGGAATCATTCCAGCTCTTATTACTGTAGAAAAAACAATTAGAACCAAGCTCTCCTTAAAGGAAATTAGAATGCTTTGGAAATTATCTCCTCTCTGGTCCATGATTATACAACTCCAGATTGAGCCAAGTGGGATGTGACTGGAATTTAGGTCCTCTGTTTTGCAAAACTTTCAGTTAATTTCAGAATGCTTTCCGGTTTTAAGAAAGTGTGATTTAAAATGTGGCACTTCAAATAAGTTAATGCCAGAAAAAAACCCAAAATCAATAGCATTTTATAGCATATTTCATAAAGAAGAGTATTAAACAGTTTCACTACCGAACTCTAAGATAAGCATAGTTTTTTTCCTTAATATATTAATTTAGCACTCATTTAGGAGGTCTGCAATATATTTGCATCTTAGTTTTAAATCATGCAGTGCAGTATTTCCTGAATCTAATGATTTAATCACTTAAAGCTTATCTATATGTCAGGAAAATTTTCTATGTAATTTTGAGTGTACTCTTCCCATCATGTATAAGCAAAATTCACGATCCATAATGGATTCTTCTCTTCCACACACTATATGCGATTTTGTTGACAAGTAACAAATGTCAAAATTCCCTTAGAGGAAAAAAAGCCTTTTACTTACATAGCTATCACACATACGACTACTCAACTGGGTGAAATCCTCAGCTTGGGACAACACACACCGAGGCACATAGCATGAAAACACTACATACACAGGCAATAAACTGGACACAAATCCACAAAGACACGTAGGTTTGGCAGGCCCTGCTGTACTTTCATGCACCTAGCTCAAGGGCAGAGTTCACAAATTTGCAACTGGTTCTTCTGCTTCCCAAAAGCAAGCAGAATTGGGATGAATCCCTCTTAATGCCTTCAGTTAAAGCTATGTTACTGCACATGGGGGGATTTGTGAGGGAGAGGGAGAAAGTCAAGGGGAAGCACAGCCTTCCCTTCCATGACCATACTCACGTCTGGGTGATGAAGTCAGGCTCCTGTTGCATACTCTGTCCCTCACCCATGATGACCCTTGCACTCCTTTTTGCAGTGACCTGTGCCTGGAAACGAGTCTTAAGCACTGTCTAACTTCCTTTCCCACCTTCCTCTTCCCCATCAACCTTGCCTTCCCCTGGTAGGGGAGCATCACCTGGGAGACAAGCATTTTAAACCAAGCTTGGCTGGGCATAGGCTATCATATACCAGATGCACCACCCCACTGTTGTCTCTGCATTTCCCATGTGCTCTGACAATGCCAGCCCGACTGGGTCCTTCAGGGGATCTGCCATAGAAATGTCATCTGTGAACTCCACGTACTCTCTAGTGCAAGGTATGTGCCAAGACCATATATCTTAGTAGAGCTAAAGTTGGCAGCAGTTCTGGAGATAAGCAGAAGTCCTCATAAAAACTTCAAAGTCTAAGGATCAAATGGCTGAAGCTGAATTTCTGTGAATTACACAGTTGGCAACATATTTGATGCTTAAGTTGTTTTTTGACTTTGGTTCTCAGAGTCTGCTCCTACAACTGCTTCTACATAAAGCTGCAAAGATCTGTCTGATCAGAGTCAGCTTCAGGAACACATGTTAACATTTCTATCTTTTTTCCTTAATCCTCATTCCACTCTACATGGTTTCCTGGCTTGTGTATAAAATAAGAAACTAGAAAAGCAAGTACTCAAACCCACAGATTTGTTTCTTCTCTATTTCTCACTTGTTTTTCCACTTGCAACATAATCAATCTATTTTTAAGCAATTATTACAGACAGTAGTGATAGTACAATCTTGCTGTTTCAATCTAGAATTGGTGGTAAGAGAAGAAAAGCAAACCAATAGGATGCAGGTAAACCTCTGAAAGACTTGGGGAAGAGAGAGAGGAACAAAGGGCAGCTAGTACAAACATGTCACAAAAATTGGATCATCCTTAAGAGAAAAATAATTGAGAAAGACAAAATGTACCAGTGTCAAGTTGCTAGCAATTTTAGGCAACCTCTTGAACAAGCAAGCTATACTTGTAAAACAACTCTGTGAGCTCTAACATAACAAATGTGATACAAAACTATAACTGAAGCAAGCATATTATATCAGGACTTTTTTCGTTCTGCTCACATTTTGGTAGCAGCTTCCTTATGAATGCATCACCACAGAAAAAAACACTAGTTTGGTTATTATTTTGTTAGATTTGGCATACAAACTACTATTGTTGATCAGTCCACAGTTCTGCTCACAGCAGCAGCTGTTTTCAGACACGTCAAGGGAAGATAGGCTACAACAACCACCCAATCCATAAAGAGTAGTCCACGTCCCTTTTATTCCTATAATTTGCAGATTTAGGCTTCCAACAGAAACTGGAAGCAATCCTGCAGGTTTGTACATACAATTTCTCCCCACACACGTTGTTCTTACATGGAGTTTACAAGGCTCACGATCTGCACATTGGTCCTATTAAGACCAGTACCACGACTCTGTTTTTTGATATAAGCACAAAATAGATTTGGTGTCCAAGTTACAGTTTGTTGAACACAGTTCATTAGAACATCCCTTAATCAAAACCTCTCTACCTCTGGGGAGATTTCTAAACACATTTCCATGTCCTTTTTAGAATCTCTGTGAGGAACAACATAAAAATCGGTCAGACCAACCAATCTTGGCCCAACATCCTGTCTCCAGAAATGGCCAAAAGCACATGACAAATTGAAAAATGCAAAAAAAGGGCAAGCACAGCATGACAGTGTCCCTTATACCACTTAAGCTCAAAGATGATAGCTCATTTCAGCTTATGCTTTCCTTACAGAAAAAGACACACTAACTCTTCTCCAGCACATCATATTACCCAATTACCTGCCACATCTACTCAGGCTACATTTTATCTCTAGAGATAGTGTCCTGCCCAGTATGGAAACAGAACGTAGTCCGAAATGATACTTGGTACCCCCTAAGGAATACTAAGATGTTATTATCTGATTTTTACTTCTGTTGCACTGAAGATCAGTTTAAAGGACAGGTGACATCTCAGTTAGCAGTTCAGCAATTTCAGATTTATGTTCCTTGTGATCTCCTGGGTCAATATGACAACCGGTCCCTGGCAATCTTTCCTTCTCCTTCACCTCCTCCCTCCAGCAGAGCAATAAGCAGCCCACATGCCCAGATCTACTACTCATATATCTCATTCAAGAGGTGGCTCAGATGACTTGTCAGCTATTCATGTTGCTTGAGAAAGGCATGATCTCAAAAGATATAGTTATCATTATCACTGTACTCACTGTCAGTGCATCTTTTATGCCAATCACAAAAAAAATAAGAATAACAAAAATGTTATAAATTCATTTTAATAAGTAAAATATACACCAGGAAGACATCAAATTACAAAATGTTGCATCACAGCCTGATACCAAACACATTTCTTTCAAGAAATTCTACCTTTGATGCATCCCTTCTTTCTCATTCTAAATTCAGTATTGATTTTAAGGAAAAAAATCATATTCCTTAATGGGTTTTCTGGTTAATGTTTTACATGGAAGTCTACAGAAACAAGAAAAATACAGCATAGGTGGATTATTTTGTATGTTTTGATGAGAAAGCTAAGCGTTTACTCCTCTTTACATTAAGCTACTCTTAGGTATTGCAGGGTTGTTACTGTGTTTATGTAGTTTAGAGGTACATTTGCTTAGAATTGGCTGGATTTCTATACTATAGGAATACAATATTTGAGAAACCAAATTGGCTGTGACAAGGCATCTTTTCAAGATAACAGCTTCTTATCCACAGTTGCAATTAATTTATTCAAAAAAGAAAAAACCCGCCAAAGACTCCAAAAGCAGAAAACACTCTGCATCATTTTTTCCTTATTAGGGGGTTAAGTCATGGCAAAAATCTAATGCATCAATTTCCAGTAGTATTTTGACTAGGTATTTTGACTAGCTATTCCTGCTCACAAAGCAGCAGGGCACATAAATTAACAGCATACCTTTCTCCACTGACTACTCACAGTGCCTCAAGGTCGACAGCAGCAGGAAAGTTCCTTTCCTTCTCGTGGGTACTCAGAACCTGAATGGAAAGAAGGGCCTGGCTACTATTTAGAGATGCTCAGCAAATCATCAATGAGTAAAGAATCACAAAACTGTTGACTTGAACGGACCCCTGAAGGTCATCTAGTCCCTTCAGGTGATGCTATCACAATGCTAGATGAGGTCAATCATGCCTTTGCCTATCCCTTTTCAGCACAGCTACTGCAATCCGCTCCCAGCCTGTACTGACAAGAAAGGAATTAAAATCCATAGACTGGCTTTGGCTTCTAAACTACTGTGTAAGAGAAATATCTACTATCATAACGTAGCCCTTTTTGGTTTCACTTCATTCCCCTACATGTAATATTGAGTAAATTCAGACCAAATTGGCACATTTTTTAAAAAAGCATGCAAACAAATTTCACTTTGAAATACTTTTAAAAGTGAACATTGATCAGACCCCAAGGACTCCACCAGAGACGTGAAACTTCAGTAACTCTCAGCATAACTATTGTGGCAAGTTCAAAAATTATGGCTTCTTTAAGAAAAATATACTTTCACATTTTAATCCAGCAGCACACAGATATTAAAGAAATAGACTCATGTCACAAACAACAAAATTTTTAGACTGTGGAATGAAAATCAATTACAGAATGCAGTCTCCAATGACATCGAGTTTATTTTGAATATCGACTTTGTCAAAAGAAATTTCTCTGAAAGTGAAACATACATTTCACTAAATATTCATGGCAGGCAAGTCATGTTGATGTCCTTGCAGTGTGAAGAGGCATGGGGAGAACAAACTTTTCCAAACATCTGTCAAGGCAAGCAGAATCTGCCCACGACTTCTGGATCTGGGCATGGTGAGACCTCTTTCTGTAAATCCATTTGTCATTTGGGGTGCATTAAGAAGAGTGTGGCCAGCAGGTCAAGGGAGGTGATCCTCCCCCTCTACTCTGCCCTGGTGAGGCCGCATCTGGAGTGCATCTGTGCAGTTCTGGGCTCCCCAGTACAAGAGAGACAGGGAACTACTGGAGAGAGTCCAGCGGAGGGCCACAGAGTTGATTAGGGGAGTGGAGCATCTGTCTTATGAGGAAAGGCTGAGAGAGCTGGGTCTGTTCAGCCTGGAAAAGAGAAGGCTGAGAGGAGATCTGATTAATGCTT
>VZSC01018597.1:343394-355651 GCA_013398225.1 Steatornis caripensis
GTCAACCCCCATCCTGTACTGGCACATGGGGTTGTTCCTCCCCAGGTGCAAGACCCTACACTTGCCCTTACTGAACTTCCATGAGGTTCTGCTCTGCCCACATCTCCAGGTCACACTGAATGGCAGCACAGCCTTCCGGTGAGTCAGCCGCTCCCCCCAGCTTTGTATTGTCAGCAAACTTGCTGAGGGTACACTCTGCCCCTTCAGAGGACCCTTTCTTACAGAATTTTTATTTTTCACTCATTCTCTCAGCATAGGATCACTGAAGAGGATAGTCTGCATTCTTTGGATGATAGGCAATCCTTTTCTATGTTTGTATGTATGCTTCTCTACAGGTTGGGGGAAGCTGTCTTCTGGTATCTCGCCTCCAGTTTTGTTTTTTTGGTTTTGGGTTTTTTTCCCCTTATTTGACCAGTTGCAGAAGCATTGCCATTGCTGAGAATGGGATCAAACCAAGACAAATTTAAACATGTGGCCTGGAGAAGAAAAGAATGAGAGGGGATCTCATCAATGTTTATAAATATCTAAAGGGTGGGTGTCAAGAGGATGGGGCCAGACTCTTTTCAGTGGTGCCCAGTGACAGGACAAGGGGCGATGGGTACTGGAACAACTGGAACACAGGCAGTTCCACCTAAATATGAGGAAGAATTTCTGTACTGTGAGGGTGACAGAGCACTGGAACAGGCCTCCCAGAGAGGCTGTGGAGTTTCCTTCTCTGGAGATATTCAAAACCCGCCTGGACGCGTTCCTGTGCAACCTGCTCTGGGGGCACCTGCTTTAGCAGGGGGGTTGGACTGGGCGACCCCTACCATCCTGTGATTCTGTGAGGACTGTGGCAGATCAACAAAAAGGAGTGGTGGCAAGAAGCACTGCAGACATCTCCAAGCGATTCAAATCTGGTATACATACCTATGCTATGCCACGACCTCCTTCCCTCATCAAGAATGTTGAACAGTTACCTGGGAGAGTGAGGAATGAAGCATTCAGAGAAGTAGCACTGCCCAGCCCAACTGTTAGATACAGCTAAAATAGCTAATGGCTGTGTGGGAGACATGCTGCTAGCTGCTTTGGTCTGTCACAGCATATTAACCACTAGAGGAGATATCAGGGACCAATAATTTATTTCTATTGAATTAAAAACAAAACGGGAAAATTTTCAGAAAATTTGAATAGCCTTTTGCCCATGGCTATCTTCCTATCTGAAAAAGGCCAAATCTTCATCTCACTGATGTCAATGGAGTCTTTCCAGGAGCAAGATTTGCATCCTAACATACGGAGAGGTGAATTCTGAATTTGGTCATTTTTACCAGACTGCATGTATGAATTGCACATTTCTGCACTGAGGTGGAAGTGCAAAAAGGTACAAAGTTTTCACTGTTGCACGATTTTGTTTTAAATCCTTTCATTACATTTTGAAATAAAATGCTGTTCTTCCTTCAATGATATGTGATACACAAAAAATACAAACTACTTCTGGGTAAGCAACTTAAGAAATAATCACATTTACCTTCTTCAAGTTCTGATGTTCAGTTAGAAAGCTAGCTCTGTTAAATGTTCTTAGAAAGTGTGTCCGCAATCAGAGTTAACCTGATCTCTCTCCTAAAAGTTTCCGAAGTGCACAAAAGTTTATTGCTGCTCTTTACCACTCAGATATTCCTAAACCTGCCTGGTGACAGTATCTTGTAGGAGTAGCTCTCCAACTCAAACTCAGAGGTGATCATATGTCTAGTATCCATTTTACATCAGCAACACAAAGTGAAACAACTTGTAACTGTGAGCAAGTTGCCTCCATTTTCCTTCATTTTGTTCCAGTGGACCCTGTGCATCTGCACTACATGAGTTCCCAAATTAAATGAGGGTATGTTGAAGACATTCTTTACTCAAGTGCCGTTTAACATGCTATATGTCAAAAACCACATGTGTATCATAAAATACCAATTGGTAAACATATATGTATCTCAGACTTCGACAGGTAAACTACATTACATATTGACACCAGACAATAGGCATGAGCATGGTAAGTAAGGGTCATCCTTTCACAGACAACCGTCTGCATTAACCATGCAGGAAACTAGTGTTCTCTGATAAGACTTTAAATGTAAGCTACAGAAGTACAGAGTCCTTTTTAATTTTAGGCTATCTGCAGACTATTTGCAGTTAAATGAAGAGTAACAATAAAGTGAACATGAAAGGATACTCTTGAAGGAGTTACTTTCAGCACAGAGAATTTTTCAAATCTAAGGCGAGGCCACGGATGTGTTATAGCTCTAAGAGGAAAAAAAATCCTTGATCTAAAAATACCCTCTTGTATAAATCTGGTAGAAGCCATGAAAACTATTCCCTTCTTTGAAGATGATTCATTACTGAACTCTTTGAACTGTAGGGATGGTCCCTAAGCCACTAAAATGCCACAGGGCCAAAAAGGTCTGCATGCGCACTGGCTTTTCTAGTTAATGCTTATCTGCAACCAGACAACAAAGGAACCTTCTGAGTTCATAGGATAGGAAAGAAACAAACAAATTTAAGTCCGAAGTCTGAAACTGTTGCTTTGAACTATTTTTTAAGAGAGTTTCTCACCACCTGCTAGTTTTTCTTCTGGAACTCTATAAGCACGTGTTAGGACAAAACGGTGGGTATCAGGACAGAACTTGGGAACGCACATGACATTGCCCCACGCACATTCGTGAGGGCCCAAACCCCCAAGAGTAGAATATAGACCTAATTCACTGTGGGATTTACTTATCAGACGTCACACAATATGCTCATGCTTCCCGGTTGAGTGCAACACTGATCAGTCCCACTAGTTTTTATGTTATTGATAATTTTATGGTATTTCACTTTCTTGAATTTCTGGTTTATCACATGAAAGAAAAAATCTGATATCTCCAACACCAGGATGCACAGAATCTAAAATAAAATTATGAAACTTTAAATGCATTATTTTTAAGACTGGCATAAGTCTTGTCTTGAGCTTGAGTCTTTAGTAATATCTATCAAACACACAGTTTTCAATCTCCTGGTGGTGTGAGAAACAAACAAGTTCTGTTGCTCACTCTAAGCCCACTAGAAGGACCATAGTACTAAAAGGTAGCTCTGTCACACTGAAATGAGCAAAAATACCAGAATGCACCAAAGAAACTGTTTCATCAAATAAAGTGACAACTTTTATACAAAGTCACATTTGAAACAAAAAACTGCTATTAAGATTGAATTAATTTCCATGTACCAGACCCACAGAACCGGTATACGGTGCGAGTCCTTTCCTGGCAGTATCCTATCTGGGCCTGCAATACAGGAGTGCATGCTGCCATTTCACAAAGTTGTACCAGAACTATCTCCATATCACAACAATTTTGATCGTTATCCCCAAAACCACCAAGAGGGGCATTTTTGTTATTTTGGTGGTTTTCTGAGGGTTTTGGTTGTTTCTTAAATTTTTTTGGGGGGGTGTTTTTGTTTCGGGGGGAGTTTCTTTTCCCCCCTTTTGTCAAGGCTCTCTTCAGCACAAGATCTCCCCAGCAAGCTTCCTTCCCTGTCTTAAAGTAAAAGCATTGATTTAGCTATCAACATTCTTCCCTCAACTATCATGACACCACAATAAACCAGCATGATTTGACGTTAGCAGTACTCCAGACAAGGAGAAAAAACACACAAACTTAAGAATTTTTTTCCTTTCAAAAGTATAGAGCTTGCACTGGCAAACAGACTGGTTATTCATCTTCAATTTGTCTACACAAATATTAGATACTTTTCTCTTGCTCTCAAATACTAAATTACATAGTTTTAGAAGGAGTCCTCTGCTGTTGTGATGGCATGGGAAATAGAACCACAGAAAAGCACAGACTATGAGATGACTTCAGGTAGCAGTGGGTACACTACCACGATTTTGTAACACAGAACACCTTCTATGCATCTCCTGTTGCAGTGAAACCGATGTGTGATTGAATTGTTTTAGGAGCTCTTTAAGACTACCACAAATAAACTCCATGTTCCATACCATTGCTACAATCCACAAAATTTCTTAGCACTGAGTTGCAAGCTACATTTTTGTTGTGTAGCTATAAGATCTAGACAGAAATCTCATCTCCTCCATCACATCTCCTCAAGACTTCCAAGTGTCATCGGCATCCTGTGACACCAAGACATATCTTATTTTTTTGCCAAAACACCTCTCTACCCACATGCCCTTTCAGCCTCACGTGCTAAAGTCTCTGTCTTGGCTTCCTCCAGACCATAACAGATGGTCCTTCTACAACCACCCCAATTTAGGCTAGACTGAATACTGTCTTTTCACTTGAACAATGACATCTCACTCTGCTTAGCCCATCTCAGATCTTCATCCACCTCTTCTCTAACCATCCACTGCACCCTCATAGTACTCCAGTTGACCTTTTCTATGTCTGCAAAAACCTGCAGAACTAAGATAGCCAAAGATTTCCCAGATTTCCACTAGTGCACTGCGGCTGCCATCCAGAGCTCCGTGGGGACTGGAGCGCTGTCCAGCAGCTGCAGCCTATTGCACCATATCCAGAGCCCACCGCACAATGTCCATGAGAAAGTAAGAAATAAAAAAATTTGAGACATCTTGCTATCCTGGCATCCCTCAATTTGCAAGCTGAGGCAAAGCAAAGCAGCCTGAAATGAGGCCATAGCAAGGTGTTTGACATGGCAGTTACTCACCTCTTCCGTGAGTTGCAACACTGTCTGGCACACAAACACAACCCTAACCACTGAACACATGTGAACGGTTTTACTCTGAGATGAAACATACTATCTTTCCTGAAAGCCTGTGTTATTTCCCAATATAATTAAACAACTGCTTAAGAAATAGCTTGCTTTGCAACAGGAGGAAGTAGTGATTCATCGTGACAGGACTCTTTGGAATGAAGAGATTTCAGGGAAGCAGTCTCAGAGTCAAGAGGAAGAGAAACCCACAATGGCAAACAAATCAGGAAGCAGGGGGCTCACAAGGAAGAACCTCTTCAGACTCTTTCAAAACAGAGAATTGAACTTGGGTGTCGCATCTCCAGAAAACATCCTAGCCACCACGTTACCACCCACCCTGAGGTCTTCAAGTTTCAAAAGAAATTTGATTCATTCTGGAAATGAACACACACAAAAGTTAAAGCCTCATTTTCCTCTTCTTTTTCTAATAGAGACTGTGGTTTTTTGGCTAGCACAAAGGCTTGATAAATTGCATCTCAAATGAACACAGTGATTATTAAACATAACTGCGGGAGAATGATGGTCATTGACCACATTCAGGTTCACAGTGCCTTCAGATAGCCTTACAAATCTGCAACGGGGGAAGAAGAAAGCTTCTTTTGCTGTCCATGTGGCAAAGCGACTGACCTAAGAGCAAAGGGAAAATGGAGTGCTTGAAGCAGCTCCAAAGCTAACTTCACAGACCTCATGCCCAATTCCACATTTGATTCAGCTGATTTTTTTATGGCACTAAAACGTATGCTGCTGGTAAGTATATCGCTATTTTGATTAAAACATGCATAAAATGAGAAAGGAATCAGACCCTGCCCCTCTAAATATAAACAAATAAATTGTAATTAAATCTAAGAGGTTACAGCTCTGCCTGCAAACTGGCTGTGAGGACAGTTTGTCCTAGGCTTATAAATAGCTGTTGAAAAGCTTGTTTTCTGATAGTTACATTGCTTCAAAACTCCATTCTGCACATTTCAGCCCATTGCCTAACTCACAGTGGACATTACTGACCCTACTAACGCAGAGTGTCTCAGCTAACTGTTGTTTCTTTGGATCTCTTATTTAAACACAATTTCATAATATCTATACACATGCTCATATTTAGCTGCATTCTCTGTGAGTTCTGTGTGCTGGAGTCCAGGCAGCCCAGATCTTTGCAATTACTGCTCCACTCTTCCATGCTATGAAACTAACTGACATTGATCCAATTTTCCCACCCTTCTGGAAAGAAAGCTGCCTTTTCAGATGTAGTAAGAATCCAGGGCAAGCAATGAATGAACTGTAAATCTACATTAAAATTAGTTCTTTAAATTAGTATTTTCAAAGTGAGTAATTCACATTATTAAGAGCTTAATATTGAGACTGATTCTAAAGTAGCATCAGTTAGATTGTGGGCTTCTCAGTATAAATCTAAGCTCTACTCTTTCTATATTCAAGATATTAAGTATTTGGCACTGGATGGCCAAATCAGTAGGTAGAAATATACAGGGATTTTTTTTAATGTTTCTCCAGAGTAACCCTCTATTCACAGAGTTAGAGGTAATCCAAAGGCACAGAATGTCTCTAATACATTTTGTTCTTTTACAGCTGAGAATAGAAGGGAGAAAGACATTTATAAATAATTGGATGCTGAAGGCTGGGGCAGTGGTTGACACAAATGGTTGACCTGCAAGGGAAAAATAAAGCTCGTGAGCAAATGGACTAATGGTCTTCTCAAGTGAGGAAAGGTACCTGTACTAGACACCACCTCCATAATGCTGTGCATCGTGCCATCTTACTCAGAATTAATAATGTATCTCTGGACAGCACTTCTTCCTCACACAAAAGGAAAGGTGACTCAAGCTTCATGAGCCGAAAGCATCAGTGTTTTGGGTGAGTTGTGGGAGGAGACATCATTGTTCAAGTGAAAAGACAGTAATCAGTCTAGCCTAAGTTGGGGTGGTTTTGAAAGGATCATCCGTTATGGGCTTGAGGAGGCCAAGACAGAGACTTTTGCAAGTGAGGCTGAAAGGGCATGTGGGAAGAGAGGTGTTTTGGCAAAAAAAAAAGATTTGTCATGGTGTCACAGGATGCCGATGACACTTGGAAGTCTTGAGGAGATGTGATGTCTGAATCTAGAGATTTCTGTCTAGGTCTTATAGCTACACAACAAAATCCTGTAGAATGAGCTCATCGTACTTTATGGCCTGTGAGAACTGCAGAGAAGATGCCCTCAGAGACGCAAGGGGGCAGTCAGCTGTTGCTCCCCTGCAAGACCAGTGACTTACTGGGCTAGAAATGCACCTACTAAACTGGGCCAGAGGGAGATAGTACTACACAAGAGATCATCAGGTGGCAGTTGTTACTGTAAGCTTATGCCCTCAACTACAAAATTATGCCCTTCAAAGACACATGCCGCGTTCTACAACGTTCTGTACACTTATCTTTACATCGGTGAAGGTGACTGTTGATTTTCTGAAGCCATAATCTTGCTACCATTGACTTATTTTGAAGTCCAGAAAATACTGGGTTTGGTTACCATGACAACAATCCCCAGAAAGAGTTAAACCCTGCTAGACCATAAAACACTTCACATGCTATTTCCTAGCAACCACACAGGTACATACAGCCTTTGCTGAAGGCAATTTTAGAAAAGTTGCGTGTACATTAAAGATAATTCTACAGATTTCACATACATCATTCATCTTTTGCTTTGGGCTACGCTCAAAAACTCTGTAACTGACACAGACTTGAATCTTCCAAAAAGTAAGAGGAGTGACCCAACACGCAGACAGGAAACACAGGCAGAGAATTAGCTACATGAAAACTGAAGTACCCTGAGATCTTGCAGGACTGCAGGTGGCACAGGAGAAAATTTAACCCAAAGCATGGTTTCTTTTCCATCATTGGTTCCCCTTCACATCACTGCTCATACTTTCACCAAATCTTACCCTCTTTGGACTGAATTTTCAAGCAACAATTTTGAGGGAGTACACAGATAATCGAAAATGAGAATACAGTAGTTACACAAATAGCATATCTGCTTTCTACTACGAAGATTTTAATTTAAAACAAACAAACAAACAAAACCAAACTACAAACAAAACCCCTAACTCCGCTTCTTTTTTGCGTATAGGACTAAGGCTTATGAATGTACCCAGCTCTGGTTGCATTAATCTGACAAGCTTAGCCAAGAGCCCACAGCATTTCAAAATCACTAGGTCCTAGAAACAATATTCCTTTTAACTTCGACAAGATTTATTTATCATTACACAAAATTCAGGACTACTTCACAGAACTTTACCAGGTTATTTAAAATCGGGGCTTGCATCAGTCCTTACCTCAGGAACACCTACCCTGAGCAATCCAGCCTGGTACAACCACCTGATCTAGGAACTCATGGACATAGAAGAGGTACAGCAACCTGTCTGAAATAACAAACTCCCAGAGAAGTTGAAGGACCCTCAGCAGGAACAGGGAGCATTTTTGTGAGTCAGGTGCTTAAATGCTGATTACAGCACATAGAGCAAGCTCATCATCTCAATGTGATAGATGTCCAGGGCACAGAGAGGTCATTCAAGCCAGCTGAAGGGAAATGTCTACAAGAGACGTTTGGTAGCCTTGCCTCTTTTTTAGACCACATGCAGAGCAGGTGTGATCTTTAGTTTCATTACCTAAACCAGCTTAATTTCTCTGCTGTCTAAACCACTACTTAAAGTACAACAGATGATTAGGTTATTCCTCACCTGAAGGGATGCGCCCATTTTCTGTATCACACCCTAGTAACCATTAAGTGTTCTCAGCTGCAGGAATTCAAACATATTTCCTTCATCCCAAGAGCATGCACTATTCCCTGGGGTATATGGCATTTCTCAGCTTGCATTATATCTTTCAGCCATGTGGTCAGTTTTATCTGAAATCCCTCTGATTTGCATTCAACACAGCCATGGAGCATTGGAAATTGTCAAAAGATCCACATCGATCTCCTCAGAAGGTAAAACCTCAGTCTCATTTTGTGCATAGCAAATGGCACAGAGTAGAAAACAGAGGCTACTAATGCTCAGTTTACATAAAACTTTTTGGTACTTTGGGCACTGAAAGTAAATGTTCCAAAATAACTTTACTGGAGGACTTAAGTGGGGTGCAGGGGTCCTGGGACACTTGTTGACTCTCAGTGTTGAAATGGTTGAGGCTCATTGTTCTCTTACAAGTTTCCAACACTTCTCTTTTCTTTTATAAATTAAGGCGAGGCGGGGGAAGGTGCATTTTATATTTAATGATATAAATGACTATCACCCAGAACAGTTTTGGAAGTCCAGAATGTTCTGTGACTGAATACCAGGTAAGTTTAATCTACCAGGCTGCTCTGTTTCCTTTGCCAAGTGGTTTATTATTTTCTGAAGAAACGGTTTTCTCTATTCTGTAACACTTTTCCCGTCTCACATTTCTTATGAGCACAACTACTGTGCTTGTTGAAGTTTACCTGCACCATTTGAAGGAGGAATTGAAAGGTCAGATACGGAATAGCAAATCTTTGCAAAAGTCCTTTTAGTGTATTCATTTAAGAAGTCTGGACTTAGTCCAAGTAAAGCACTTCTCTACTAGCAATTTTCTTTACGGTAAGAGCTATTCAGGCCAGCACCTCTCAGAAAACAGCTAGCTTGATTTAAAAAGACTATGCACTGTAACGTAGCTCAACACTTTTTGGCTTGCCCACACTTTCTCCTGCCAGCTTTGCAGACCCTAAGACTCTGTTGTCTTAGGTGTCCTATTGAGTTGTAAAATGGACCTTCATTACACTAAGTTGGGAGCTTTATTTTCCAAGTTTACCCTACATCTGGTATGTTCCATGTTACACAGAACATACTAGTAGCCAGTTAAACAGTAGTACACTTCAAACAAAACAAGAAGTGCAAAAAGCACAGTGACTTTTCTTACACATGCTATTGCTTTAGAGAGAGCTGTATTTGAAATAAAGGCAATGCTTAGGTTTGCATTTCTCCAGGGCTGGTGGACCTGATGCAACTCCCTCAGTACCTGGATTTCTCCATGCTCTCCATAGAACTTTGTATTTGTATTTGGCAGCTGCATCCTTTTCCCTATGCCCCTAGATCTAAAAAGGAAAATAATTGTAAAATCTGGGTGCTTGACATATTGAGGTGCATCCTTCTTTTCAATGAGTCCACCTTGGAACTTAACACAGACCAACACTGGCAAGACCAACACTGTATTTCTTCTTATTTCTGAGCTTTGCTTCTAATAATTATTTTGCTATAGAAAAGCCTGAAAACTGTCAAAACCTGCTCACTCTGGGGGGGAAGTGAGTGAGCGGCTGTGTGGTGCTTAGGTGCCGGCTGGGTTTAAGCCAAGACAGGCTTAAAACTTATGGCTTAGGTATGCCATATATTTTAAGCAACATGGTATAGTTTTTTTTTGTTTTTTATTTTAATTGCATTGGGTTGAATTCATTACGGGTTGATGTCTTTTAATGCCAATTTAACATTATGGTATGGATGAGTTTTAAAACATTGTATAAAGATAGGGTCAAATGTAAACAATGCAATAGTTGATTGTGTAATGAACTAAAGAACAGTTTAGGACAGAAAGCGAAGACAAATGAAGCAGCATGGTTCAAGTGGGTTGAACAGTTACACAATTGGAATATTATATTAATACATAACAGCACTAACAGCCATTTGACCTGTGTTACTTGTTTTCTCCCCTAAATACAGTTAGATGAGATTTCAACAGAGCTAATATGTGCAACCAAGCTCTACAGCAGTTAAAACCATGTGGTATCACCACTTTTTCTGTACCAAAACATTAATATTTTTCTTAATTTTTGAACTTCTATGAAAATAAATATTGTTATCACGTGTTATTGGAGAACCGTATTTCCATATGTTTCCACTTCTTACAGCCCGCCAGGTATCAAGCGCTATTTTGCCTTTATGATACTTTTGTAATATTCCAACACTGCTTTGGTCAGATGAATACTCAAGTATGATATTAACCGGTAAGAAATCCTGCCAGGAGTAGAGGCAAGAATAGAGGCTCTAACTCAGTTAAAAAATGTTATAACAATACCTTACAGATCTTAATTCTTATAAGAATGGAAACACTTCTACTATAGCATTGAAGCAGTTGTTAAAAAAAAACCCAAACAAAACTTTTATTTCCTTGAGGTGCTTAAGATTCTAAAATTGTAAAAAGAACAGAAACTATCCAAAACAATATTACAGCGCCAATTATGAAGTACAAAAACATCTGAAATGTTCAGTTTTCATAATCAGAAAGTTGACAACAATGTATTTGTTTAGAAGAGCACATGTTGTCATAACAAAAAAATAAACAATTCATAAAACAGAAAAGCATATTACCCTTTTTTTTAAAAAAAATCTTTTTCAAGTATCAACTTAAAGAATTGTTCAAGAATTTCTATTATGCTCTCCTCTATGTTAATAAGAAAATCATATTTTTTCTTAAGTATTCCACTGTGAAATGCAAAAAATTATAAAATCCTCAAATCCAAGAAATATAACAATTTTTTTTACTCCAGTCCTTGTAAGACTTGGTCCCTATTGCTGATTATGCAAGATCTGCTTCTGAAGGAGTAAAACAGTCAATGTAATCGCAGACAATTCTGCAAGTTTCTCAGCATTTGAACAAACAAACAGACTATTGGTTGTGGTGGTGGAGTTTTTTTCTCTCTGATGTCCCTCATTTACGTTTTCCTTGGATAACTTCTGGATTTTTTTACATTATAGAGGAGTATGTAATCTTTTAATTGCTTAATTATGTTCTAACAAAACACCAGGATCTATTTAAGCCCATGGCATTACTTTACGACATGATATCCTGCTTTCTTCAGACAACAGAAAAGTAACCTAAGGTGCAGCTGGGATTACGACAGCATTTGTTTTGATAATAAGCTTTGGAACAAGGCAACAAAGCAGAATTAATTTATTTCTTAGAAAACTTTCAGGGATATTAATGAAAAATCTACTCTGGTTTGAAAAACAAACCAACCAACCAAAAGAATCCAGAGCAATCGTCTCCTTTAACTGCTAAACTTAAGTGAAGACGTTGAGCAGGTTGCAGCACCGCCTGCCTTAGCCACTGAGAGAGGGACCCAGGACTCCCAGACCTGGAGGGCGACGACCCTGCCCGCCCCCCCGGGAGTAACCCCCAGCCCCGCACCAGCAAGGCGCATTGTGCATAAACCGCAGGGGTTCGTCGCTTCTCAGCTGAACATCCGCGCCCAGCAGCAACAGTTCATTTTAAACAGCTACGAGGGGAAGAAAAAGGGATGAAGAAAACCCAGCAGCAAGTACGGGCTTTTTGCTGCTGAGAATTAAGGAGGGGGAGGTTTTATCCCGGCATATTAACACCTCTCCCAGACGCCCACTCCCCTCCATCCTCCACAAAGCTCGAAACAACCCCCTTCCCCCTCAGCTGCAACTCTAAGGGTGGTCTCAGCGCAGGTGAACCCCGGAGCCACCCTAGGGCTGCGGGGCGCAGGGAGGCAGAGGGAGCCCGAGGGGCTCGGCGGTCGCCGTCGG
>VZSC01018597.1:362851-386154 GCA_013398225.1 Steatornis caripensis
GTGCCTCCCCCGGGGCCGGCTCGCACCCCACCCCGCCCCCGCCCCGGAGCTCCCCTGCCGCCCGCGGCCGGCCCCGCTGGGCTGGAAGCGCCCCAGGGAAGGCAGCTTCGCCCCCGGGATTCCACTGGGGACGGAGAGCGAACACGCTTCCTCGAGTTGTCTCGGGTCCCCGGCCTCTCCCCCTGCCTGTGCAACGTACAGATCATTTTCTGCCCTGATCGGGGAACATTTAGTAACGGGGGAAAAGGAAGATGACCCAAGTGCTCTGAGCCTGGCTTGGTTCAGTATGCTAATAGTTGCACAGACTTTGGAAAAAGGCAAACCCTTACACCCCCTGGTAAATCCACCCACGGGGCAGACAGCTCGTTGCTGGTGCTTTTCACGATGAGTAAAATCCAGCCTCGTAGCTGAGGAGAGGGGAGACAAACTGCCCAGGGCTTAGAGAGGGCAGCATGACCCAGATCTGGAGCAAATCTCAACTGCTAGAGGTGGGACCAGAACATACTTCAAAAGGCCTGTTTTAATCTTTGAGACATTCCCGTTTGCAGCAAGTACCAGGTAGGTGGAATGTCGTGTCTTGGGAATGACGTCTTTGGGCTTGACTGGCCTTGACTGGACTTGACTCATTTTGTTGCTCTCTCCTTCATGCTTTAAGAATAGCTTATTGATGTTTCTCCTTTTGGAATATTGGTATTTCTTGGAACTTCATTAATATTGTCAATACTTGTCATTGCTCTGTAGTGATACACAAGGCATCAGTGAGGGAGCTGTACAAGATACCCAGCAAACACAACAAAAACCAATGCCTATGCAAAAAAAAAAAAAAAAANTTAAGAATAGCTTATTGATGTTTCTCCTTTTGGAATATTGGTATTTCTTGGAACTTCATTAATATTGTCAATACTTGTCATTGCTCTGTAGTGATACACAAGGCATCAGTGAGGGAGCTGTACAAGATACCCAGCAAACACAACAAAAACCAATGCCTATGAAAAAAAAAAAAAAAAAAGTCAAAGGCTTACTCTCCACGGTCTTGTGTGCATGTGAATGTCACAAAAGTAGATGAACATTAAAAATGACTGGGAACTGTGAGACAAGTAGCGGTCAAGTCACAACAGCTGCATAGCCAAAACCCCACAGAAGCTCAGACCACAACACAAAATAAACCCAAAGCACTGAACCTGTGCAGAAAATCAGTTCAAGAGAGGAGAAGCAGAACCAGCGTGGGTCAGCAAGTTATGTCAGATTGAGGATAGGAACTATGAAGAGCTGGCCTACTTCTAGGAGAGGAGAGACAGTCAGCAAACACAATGCTCCTTGAGCTCCCCAGAAACCCTAGACAGCGCACATATTCAAATGTCCTCAACAGCAGGTCAGACTATCTCCCCTTTTGTGGGCATACATCTGCAACAGCTGTTGTCTGGGAGCTCATGTCCTGGGTGCTCTCTCAAAGGTCCTGGTCCTGCAAGGATGAGGTGGATGGGAGGCTTGCTACAGCCTCAGCTGCATACAGCCATGTTCTTGGATACCTGGGACTGCAGCCCTGGTACGGTCTCAGAGGAGGTATAACCTTTCCTCTTCAGCACCTCTGCACAAGTGCCAGGTGTCAACCAGCCAACTGCAAACTTCAGAATCGGCTTTGCCCAGTTATTTCAAAGGACTGCCAGAAAAGCAAGCATCACAGCCTGCCCTGGGACCCTGTTTTCCCCAGACAGACAAGTTAGGGACTAATAAAAGCATGCCTCTTACTCCTGCCATTCCATGCAGCCAAGCTGCCTTCCCAACAAAGGCCAAGAAGGAAGAAGGATCTCACCCAGACATGGCATCACAATCAGGGCAAAGTGCTCATCTGGACAAAAGGGCTCAGAAGTGCCCACAGCACTAAGTTTTGGATACAGCCACGCAGACTTTTTGCAGTTCCCACACCGGCCTTTCCCTGCATTTCTCCCTGCACCATCCCCTTTGAGCTGACCTGGCTTTAGAAGACTCACTAGAGGAATGTTGAGACCAGCCAGAGCATCAATTCTTTGCAAGCACTGAGAAGCTGACACAGGAAACGCAGAAGGCTCAGTCCCGTCACTAACAACCACACTCAGTATGTGGCAGACAAATGGCATTTTCCATGCACTCTGAAAGGAGGATGCCAACCTGCAGCAACCATGCTGTCAGCAAGACTTCCCCTGAGCAAAGGGCACAGGCACAGGTCCACTCTCTTTTTACTCACCTGTGATTTGGGACTGGGCTGCTGACACTAACTGCAAAGTTTTAGAAGATAAAAAGTAACTCAGTCTTTGTTTCTGGGGAAACAGCCAAAATGCAGGGGATTATTCCATCTGCCTTTTTTTTTTTTTAAATGTAGAAGTACAATAAAAAGTAAATTGTCTGCTTTTTTTAGTACAGTTGCATGCATGTAAATTTTAGCATGCACTAAGGACTGCTCTTCAGGCTTGGTATACTACTTCCACTGAACTTAATGAGAATGTGGCTGTTTATAATTTAATAGGGATGGAATTAGGCCCTTCATTTGAACTTTATGGCTTTTTTATTCCTTTTTTTATTAATCTACTTCATCATTCTTAATTTTCTTCTGCTGTGTTCTGAGAGCATCGTAAGTACACTCCAGCATCCTGAATAACATCTTTAAATTCTAGTATGCAAACATTGTGCCTCCTAGCAGGTAAGGTATATGGACTTCAACTTCCCTTGAGGTTGCATTTCCACGCTAATTTCTTGGGACTTTCTTCTGTTAGTGTCAAGGAGGTATTTTTCAACATTTTTATGACTCTGGAAGCCCCTTGTTTCCTTCCTATGCTGTTCACTTTTTTCTTTCTTGCACACATCCACTTAGGTTCAGACCACTTGGGATTAGCGATTTTCTTTACCGTGCATAAATCTGCCATTAAAATTCCTCTCATCCACAAGCCCGCTTGTGAGGACCCCATTCCTGAGATGTTATAGCAATCATACAAGTAATAAGACTGTGAGCGTTTGTGTGTTCCCCTGAGTGGACTTCCCTAAGCACATCATCGGTGCCTGAACTGTACCATGACAGCAACAGAGTTCATATTTCTTATGCANACACTTGGCCTTAGCGATTTTCTTTACCGTGCATAAACCTGCCATTAAAATTCCTCTCATCCACAAGCCCGCTTGTGAGGACCCCGTTCCTGAGATGTTATAGCAATCATACAAGTAATAAGACTGTGAGCGTTTGTGTGTTCCCCTGAGTGGACTTCCCTAAGCACATCATCGGTGCCTGAACTGTACCATGACAGCAACAGAGTTCATATTTCTTATGCAAGTGAAATGCCCACTCTGGCCCAATCCACTGGGACTTTTAATAGAGGTATCCAAGGCATGTCACAGATAAGACCTAGGATACTGCTTTTGTTGTGTGAATTCCCCAGTATATGGAAGCAAACAGCAAACTCCAGCACTAGACAAGNTGTGAGGACCCCATTCCTGAGATGTTATAGCAATCATACAAGTAATAAGACTGTGAGCGTTTGTGTGTTCCCCTGAGTGGACTTCCCTAAGCACATCATCGGTGCCTGAACTGTACCATGACAGCAACAGAGTTCATATTTCTTATGCAAGTGAAATGCCCACTCTGGCCCAATCCACTGGGACTTTTAATAGAGGTATCCAAGGCATGTCACAGATAAGACCTAGGATACTGCTTTTGTTGTGTGAATTCCCCAGTATATGGAAGCAAACAGCAAACTCCAGCACTAGACAAGTGGGTCTAGGAACAGCAAAGTCCATAGTACATTTCTGCCTTACTGACTGGCTGCAGCCTGGCTGTAGATTCAGCTCAAACATCCACACGTAGTTTATGAAGAGACAAGCCCTAGGTACCTGCTGGTGGTCAGGCTGAGGCATGCTTGTCCAGACACTCCTTCCTGCCCCAACTGCAAGGAGCAGAGCTTGGTCCTCCTACGCTCAGACGGACTCCAGTGCTCGTATTAAGTTTGCACTTGACCATTTGTTAGGCATTAGCAAAGCACATGATAAAATATTCCTGGACCTGCAGACAGACTCAGTCCCATGAATGGCATCCTCACTCATTTCTCTGCCATCAGAATTCCCTCCTCTGATCTCACAGTAGGCAGGAGTAGGATGACTTTGCTGCTTGGACAAGAATTTTTTTCTTTTCATTTACATTTGGCCAGCACTGAAAATGCTGCTAGGTCTCAACAGATAAGAAATAATCTAAAATTAGCTGTGCTTAAAATGAACAAACATTTTTTATCTCTGAACGTGCATAACCTACGTGTAGGTTAGAATATTAATCCTGAAAAGGCCATGATTTGCCAGACTGCAAGACAAATTGGAGCACATAACATGGTTTCATTATTTTTTTTATCCAGACCTTATATACTAGCATGAGTTTAATCTCTCCTCAGGTTTTCAGGTCATCACAAGGACAAACAGAAAAAAAAATCATTATGAGTTGATGTTAGAAGCTGGGGCAAATAGATATCTAACAATACTCTCTGGCAGAGCACAGCTGGGTGAAGAGGACACTGCCCAATGGAAATTTGCCATGTGATGTGTACTCAAAAAACATCGCTTTTGTCACTGGCTAACAAAGAGCCATTCTTGAGAGAGGAAGTGTCATCCAATACCAGTAATAATAATAATGATAATAAATTATAATAATAGTCGTAATATATTTGCATTCCTGAACAATTCACTGACATTTTCTATGAAGGGTAATGCTGATAAAGCTGTGGGCTTTATGCTGCATTTTAGGTGCCTGGTTCTTGGATACACATCATACTTTCAAGCTCTTTCCCTGCTGGATGCTGTCTCAAAAGCCTTCAGGGGAAATGAAGAGCTAATTATGTCTCACACTGCCACACATCTCCATGGACTTTTTGACAGAAAAAAAAAACCCAAAAGGATTGAGTCACTCCCCATACCACTTCTTAAGCCTGGCCTGCAGAAAAAAGGGGATGGCACAAAATGGTCACTGATCACTTGAGAGTGAGAGGTCTCAGATCAAAGAGTTTCCAGCAGGCTTCAGAGTGTCCTGATAGCCTTTGACTTTGCTGGGACTGCTAGGGTGGGTAAAAGGCTGCAGGATCCTTCATTAATCCTGTTGTTATCTATAGGCTTCAGAGTGTATCAATTATTTAATTTGCCCTAGTTAATCTTTTACAGTGTAATCTTTGTATGCAGTCAATGCCATAATATTTTAAGTATGTATCAGCTGGTGCTATAAATTGCAACAGTTGATATGTACACTACCTTCTTGTCTTGCCTTGGAGTGGTTCATTTGGTTGGTAGACAATTTATTGTTAAATTTGTCCTCAACTGATAGCCCGATTGGACTCTTTTATGTTCTTACGAAGTAAATAAAAAGTAACAAACTATAAAAATAGTATTAAAATAGCACAGGAAAATTTGTAAACTACAAGCCGGAAAGCTGCAAACATCACACAAAGCAAACACTCATGAGGGATATCACTTCTCTCTAGACTTACCACAAATCAGAACAGAACGCTATGCCACGCTGTAAAGAATAACTGAAGATACTGAAACGCTCAACTCAAAGAGCCAGTCTAGCCAAATTAAGCAGCACTAAGCCATTTGTATCTAGAACATGGAACATACACCTCACCACGTATTTCAGATGAGATTTTCTCTCCCTGGAGTGTATTTAGGACACCAAAAGGCAGGTCATTCTGTCAATAAAGTTCACATGAAGACATTGTCTTTTTCTCTCATCATCAGGCAACACATGGGTTTGGCAGATCATATGGCCCTCTCCTGACTCTGGAATAAACTGTATCGGTAATAAAATCAGATGAAGGAGGCATTATCTAATTAGAAAACAGTTTTAAGGAACTCAGTAATTCCTGACTTGTACTGCTGTGTCTTCAAAAAGTAAAGCACTGCAGAGCAAACTCATATTAAAAGCAGTGTGAAATAAAAATCTTCTCTAGTTCAAGAAAAGTTCTCTACCCTTTTTACTGTCTCTCACAAGCAAACGCTAATAGCACTGGGGATTTGCTGTTGAGTATTAATTGACATAAATTTTGCTATAAAATAGTATTAGGAGTATTCATCTTAGCCATTGCAGGAGAATTTCTCTTCTACTCATTTTGTACACGCTGTGTACTTGCTGAAGATTTCTTCCCTCCTGGAAAGACAAAAGCATGGCTTTCAAGAGCTACAATACTTGGCAGAACTCTGTTACTTGGCCACGGCACAAAAGATGGAAGTGACTTGAATCATTTTGTGCCTGTAAACTCTCAGGGGGACACTTCAAACACACAAACATAAATTCCACTATTTTAGAGCACTCCACAGCAAGCCTATGTTGCAAGCAATCCTTTATCAAAGATGATGATTACATCACAAACTATGTACTTGTGTGACACACGTGCATGGATGGACAGGCACAGGGCTCATGCCAAGGCAGCTATAACAAATGCAAACTTCATGTGAGTCATTAACATTTGTAAAACTCATTGGGGTTATGGGACAAAAGACAGTATGGCTGTGCAAAACACATGTTAATATGATGTTTACAAATGAATGCTTCTGCACCTGCTAGATTACAACTGTCTTAACAGGTGCATTTGAAACCTCTCCAATGTTATGCCTCTGAGAAACCACTACCCAGATCATCATAGAGAAACAATCTGTTTTTTTCTTCTCTTTGCAATAATGCAATGAACTTACTTTCACAAACACAATCACTCCTGAATGACTAAGGAGACAGACGCAACAGAAGAATACTTTTCTTTGCATGCCACAGTGTCTAACCCAGAGAGAGACATTGCATCAAAATACTGGTATTCAGATCTGCAATTCACAGCTATCTACAAACAGTCTCAGTTTAGAAAGTTCGATCCTCTCTTTGGCCCTTTTGCTTTCTATTATACATATGGGTGAATTAGCATAAGCACTTAGAAGAGAGTAACATTATGTTACTCTAGGAATGACTAGAGCAATTTAATTTTGGAAAACCTTGTCGTGAAGATCCGCTAGATCCAGCAGTCGACAGAAAAAAAAAAATCACTGAACCATTCTACTTCGTGTCACAATAAAATTGTGTATACTTTATTATATCTACACTCGTCTCACGGTGTCTACAAAGTTAGCTATACTTATGGAAGGCTTGGAGAAAAACAATTTCAAGAGCAGGAATCAAAAAGCAGCAACACTTTAAAAAAAATACAATAAAACATACCAGTTCATGAAAGGATATGGTGGCACAACTACACATTTTCATCTGAGTGCACAGTTCAGTCTGAGGCATAACAGCTGCAATCTGTTCATTTCCACAAGCAATAAAGATGATTTGTGTTGCCCTCCAAGAAGGATCCAAAAATCTTCACTACAACGTAAGTCTCTTTTCCCANTGAACCATTCTACTTCGTGTGACAATAAAATTGTGTATACTTTATTATATCTACACTCGTCTCACGGTGTCTACAAAGTTAGCTATACTTATGGAAGGCTTGGAGAAAAACAATTTCAAGAGCAGGAATCAAAAAGCAGCAACACTTTAAAAAAAATACAATAAAACATACCAGTTCATGAAAGGATATGGTGGCACAACTACACATTTTCATCTGAGTGCACAGTTCAGTCTGAGGCATAACAGCTGCAATCTGCTCATTTCCACAAGCAATAAAGATGATTTGTGTTGCCCTCCAAGAAGGATCCAAAAATCTTCACTACAACGTAAGTCTCTTTTCCCAGCTGTGTTAGTAGGGGTGTTAAAACAATATCTGCACAAAGGGCAGAAAAGTCTTCCGCACAGGGCAAATGAGAGTATAAAAGGCTGCGGTGGGTTCAAGGCACAGTGCTGGAAGTGCAGCAACAGAGAGGTGCAGTCACTCCATACCCAGCAGCTCAGTCCCTCTGTCCTGAAGGCAGCTTGCATTTCATAAAGCTGGGGTGTGCAGATCAATGAATGGCTGCACACCAACAGTTTTACTCACAAAGTGGCAACGTGATATCTGTCAAGCCAAGGGCTCCCAGTCTGGTTGCAACCTGCAGCTCATCCAGCCTGCAGACTTCACAGGGGTGTGGATGAATTGCCGGAACGGTGGTAACCAGCTCCTACCTACCTTGCTTCCTTCTTTGCCATTGCTGTGGGCCGTTGCATGTGCTCTACATGGCTGTGTAGTAGAGGTATATATCTGCTACGTTTCTGGGAAGACAGCAGAGCACCTGGGCTCTATCAGCTGCTGTGTTTACAGCAGTTACTTGTCCTGCTTTAAGAGAGGCAGACCGACCAATTTGCTCACAGGACCCTCATGTTGGAAAAGTTATATGCTAGTCATACTGCACAGACTGTGAGATCTCCAAAATAAAGCGCTGTGACAAAAGTCACAGACAAAGAGAAAGCCACTACTCAGTTGAGCGAAGGCTTCCAACGTAAAGACAAAGGGTATGAAAGCTACAACTCTGCCCCAACTTCTTTCTGGTAACAGAATGAGCACATGAAATCACAGGTTAGTGGGCAGTCCTACCAACTTCTGGAAAACACCTTCTAGAAAATTTAATGAACTCCAAATGTGGAAAACCAGGCTTTTTTCACTCTCCAATGTAATATAGAGTGCAAGACCATTTGCAACAATATGCAGCTATTTGCAACTTGTTTGCTGACCCAGGCCATTTTCACCCACAAATCAGATACATAAAATATTCTTTATTTGCAGTCAGAAATCATTGTGTGCAATGTTTCCAGGCTGATTATCAATAAACCAAGTTCAAGTCCATTTTAAAATCTGATCTTTAAAATGGCGTAATGGGTTTCTCAGTGCATTGTACAGGAGTGATTATTTTTCCATATTGGGTAATTTCAGATAATAACAAACACCACAACTTCAACTAAAGAAGGAAACAAACTCCAGAAAAAGATCACGCTGCCTTAGACTTGTGACAGTACCAGTTAATTTTCATTAAAAATAAGACATGCTACATACAGAAATGATCAGTTCGGAACAAGGAATGATCAAACACAAGATATGCTTTTGTAAAGACCATCCTGCCTCAGTTTCCCTTCAAACTTCCAAATTCATCCCATTACTACTTCCTTGTATATTTTTCCACTTCTCTCTTTAAGCGGTTTCTCTCTTAGAGTTTTTGGTCTTTTCCCCACCTGTCTATAGGGATACACTTTGGCTTTCCATTCCAAAAAACCCTTTTCCTTGCCAATGACTGGTTTTCAAACTACTGCCTTCTCTCACCATCCTTCTCTCATCTCCAAGATCGTGGCCTATGCTGTTCGCTTTCTCTACTTAATTTTCGTGTACTTAAATGGTGACCCCTTAAATCAGGTCTCTGGCTTCTGCTTTCTCATCTAATGGTTCTTTTAAAGGCTGATGATGTTCTCCATCTATCTGAGTCCCCCTTAGTTCTGGAAGAGTAAATAGTGACAGTGACGATTCACTCACAGGGCAATCGTGATTGCTCGGTCTCCTGAGCCCAACCAGCAGTATGATTCTACATACAGAAATGATCGGTTTGGAACAAGGAATGATCAAACACAACCAAGGGAGCAGAACTATCCTAAAGCAGCCCTATCTCTTCCTATCTGTGACCATCATCGGATGCTTATCCTATCTCATGGCCAGGAGCAGCAGGACGATCAAACTGAAATTAATCTGTCAGTATTCATATGATACTTCTGTCCATTGCAAGAAGGTCATAATCTACAGCTACTGATGCTCTTTTACTCACACAGCTCTGAAATGAGACTGATAGGAAATACCGAAGGCAGATGGATTGCCTTCTCATCACCCTTTGTACAAGGAGTAGTACAGCATCAGCTAGTAGTTAATAAGGCCACCATTATACAGATACGTTTTCTTCAGCAGAAGGTCAACAAAACCTCTCTGAAGAAATGTGATACCTTGTTCTACAGAGAGGCAATGGAGAAAAGGATCAGAGGTACAATCCGGCACCAAAAGAAGTGACTTCATTGAATCTCTAAGAAAACTCCTTGTATTTATCCCTGAAAGATTACATTCTTAGCCCAAGTAAAAACTCTGGTTTACTCTGGAGCAATTTCATCCACAACATGTGTGAGAGCAAAGGCACTTGGTTCTGTATCCTTAAGGTGGTCAGGCACTATTCCTGACCTCTTTCTTCAGAGAGGATTTATGTCCTTTTTCCCACCCGTCTCTGAATGGCCTACAGTCACACACACTTTTCTTCTTGCCCATTTGGCGCTCTCTTTCCTTCTGATCCATTCATTCCAGGAATCCCCTGAAAGGTAGCCTTGGGTTTTTTCAGCTATAATCTCTCAAACCCACCTTTAATTAAATAATTGTTCTTTAGAATGTCTCATCCTATCTTGTTGACTGGAGCAGAAATGGAAAAAAGTAATGTAGTTCAGGTTTTGTTGGCCCTGTGTCGGTTTGTGATGTTCCACAGATTACTTAATTACTGCTAAAGCTTAGTTCAGCTATAAGGTTGATTGCTAGCTATTCAGCTCTCCTGATCATGGAAAATTTCCTCTCCTTGCTCCTGGAGAGTGTATAAACAGTAAACATGCAAGGTTTTTAGACTCACCACAAAGTCTCCACAAAGGTAGAGGTTTTTTAACACGGGATGGTGATATTACTTAGCACAGTGAAATACACTTACTGGAAGAGCTGCAACACTCATCATGCCTGATGCTTATGCAAGTGCCGTGTATTTGCTTAGGCTTTTTAGTACCGGTGACAAAGTGGGTAATTTTAGGATGTGGAATGTCTCCTTGCATGCGAAATGGAAGTACATCCAGAGAAGACAAATATGCTTAGTTTTGGGAGGGGATAGAGGACAGAGTGAGCCAAGTGCTACAGGTTTGCTTACTCTGAAATGGTCCTGGATTCCCAGATTCTACCAAATATATTTTAATCACTTAGAACTGTTGTTTAATGCTGGTTTCACGTTTGCAGTGTGGCAAGTCATGTTTGGCCATGATGTGAGAAGCGATGTAGTGAGACTATTTGTGCTGCACTGATGAATGCCATTAAAATAGCATCAAGATGAACTACTAACTCGTTCAGCAAGAGTCTCTCAGCTTGCAGAAGCTCTAAGCAAAGAGACATAGAGAAAAAACCCAAGCAAACAAACAAACCAGCCAGAGCAAGTAGGAAGATGAGAATTAAAGCCACAACCAGCTGCATAAAAGCCAAAGATTGCAGAAACAATTGTTTATAAAATCCCAGTAATATTGCTATCTGAGCACCCTCTAGTGGTATACGGTTGAAAATCAACAGCTCCGCAGATGAAAGTGTGATCCCACAGGCAAAAAGGCAGAAGACGTAGTCCCTCGTTGACTTTGTTTGGACAATTCATCACTGTATGTGTGCTTCCATTTGGAAGACACAGAAGTAGCTCAACATTCAAAAACAATTTCGTTATTTATCTCCTGGCACTGTGTTCCCAGTATTTCCTTAATTTTCATGTCATCAGACTAGTTAAAGGCTTCTGTTCATTTAAAAGTATCCTATTGATTTGTTTTAAACTAATTTTCTTTGGAATGGGAGATTAGCATCAAATGAAAAATAATAAGCCAGTATAACATTACAGAGGAAAGATACGAAGGGAAGAGAAGTGAATCCAACTGATTTCCAATCCCTGTGCGACCAAGGTATATTTTAACTTAACTGGAGATACATACTGAACTTGTTTGGTTTGAAGACAAGGCTATTCACTATTTTACACTTGTATTTAACCTGGAAAAGGAGTGGAGACTGGTCTAATCATACAGTGAGTACACATCACAGCTTCATAGTTTAATACTTTTCAGGAAAATTTTAAACTTAATTTTATATATGCACAGAATATGCTTCATGTTTGCTCTTTTCTACAGGTTTTTTTGACTTATGGTCTGTTATCAGTTGGGTTCAACATACAAGAAGTGTATGCTACTAAGACCATTGTCCTACAACTATGAATTATTTTTACTGTTAAAAAAAAAGAATTATCCCAGATAGTGTGAGATCTCTTATTCCCTATGGAAATCTCCTATACATACAACATTTCTAGATCCACCAAACATTACTCCTGAAGACTTTGACATAGTGAAGAGTTGAACTGGTGGTGCCAGAAAAAACTTCAGTTCTTATGTTCTCCTACCTCAGGGACTGTGGGCAACCTCCTCCATGGCAGCAGTATCCTATGCAAAGAGAACCGCTTCAAGGAAGACAGGTATCTGTAATTATGTGGAGACTTAACATGTTGGAGCATCAAATCAAGGGTCTAGGCTCCTTGGAGAAAGACAGGACCATAGACAAGGCTCCCCAAAGCTGATAAATCTATCTTTGGTACCTGTCTTGCCAAGTGATTTGATTTCGCCAGCAACAGCAAAAAATGGTGGCTTCAGAAGGGGAAAGGCAGCTCTGTCAGACCACATCCCCAAGGACTCCTGGCGTGTGAGGACATGTGAATCGAGGCACATCTCTATTAAACCACATAGCTGCAGACATCCTTGCCCTCAACAGGCCTTGTCCTCAGTGCCAGAATTCTTGTGTCCACCCCCTCTTTTCTTTTCTTTATAGGGACCATGGAACACACACTCCACCTCTACCACACCTTACCTAACTCAGCATCCTACACTAGGGAAAAAATTGTAGATGAGTATATTGCTGTTGATTCCTATGAAAAATAAATGTGTTCTCAGGGTTATGGCTTGAGAAGAGAAAATGGAAAAGATCTTATGTCCTACATGAAAGGCATGAAGGACAACTACTCTCGTAAGTAATTAAAAAATCCAGGGTAAAATATCACTCCAAAACTCTCCTCAACCTGGAAGGTGGAGATCTAAATTCTGCAATTTTCCAGATAGTTCACAAAGTCTTGTCACCTGACTATTGCTCACAGTCCTGAATACAGCCATGATCCACTAAAAATGCATATTCAATATTAACCAGTTGTCTACTGAGGGAAAAATCAAAATAAGAGCCCCAGCAAATATGTCTAGTTTCCAATTATCTCTTACTTTTTCATCTTCTCCTTACATACGTGAGAGAATTAATTTCTACCTTGGTCACAAGATAAGCAGCCAGAGGCGTTATTTAAAATCTTTGGTGGAGCATGTATTTGAGAAATACAAGCAGAAAAAATAAAATCTTCATTACAGTTAATTACAGTTAAAGCAGATTTGGAAGAGAAACTACTCACATTTTAAAGGCAGCCATGAAAAAAATGTAATGAGAGTCAGACCCTGATCCACACTTACTCTGGTTTGCTTTGGTGTAACCTGCTGCCTTTGAAGGAGTCTGCCTCCCATCATACTCCTCCAGTGAGATGAGAATCAGGCCTGCAGCCTACCTGCCTACCCTTGCCATGATGATGATGATAACGATAATGAAAAAATTAATGGACCTGGAGCCAGTATTAAAAATTGCTTGTACCTAATACTAATTTTCCTCATGGCTGTGAAGCTCTCTTTTTGATGAGAAGGAAAACAGAACAGTTACCAGCTGTTCACATAATGACGAACACTAATAAGGGAAGACATGCATGTTAACAAGCTGGGGGAGGGGAATCAGAGTGGGCACTCATCAGTGTGCAGCTGCAAGTGCAAATCCTTCCTCCGAGTATTTTGGAAATCTGATGGAATGTCACGCTGGCAAATAGGCTTGAGACTGAAATCAGTCCCAGATAAGGAAAACAGCACTTCCAGAGTCTTCTTCCAGCCCTGGCCAGGTGAAGGTCAGCCCGTCTTTCACCATGCTGATAACAGTATTAAGACAGGTACTTTCACCACCTGTGACATTTTCTAAAAAACTGTTATTGCAGTCACAAATGAATAGTCAAACTGAGTCGACCTCGTGGGTCTAGCAGAAAATAACAAGTGAAGAAAGAAAGAGATGTGTGGATTGGAGCTGGGGGCAGAACAATGATGCCCATTGTACTCTCTGGTCTGTACATCACAGAAACAAATTGAAGCTTAAAGGCTTGCCTGCATGCAGAGTTGTAGGGTCTTCCTTCAAAGTGTGATTTAAAACCCGATGCGACACATTTAGTGCAAATGCCAGTGAAAATCAGTCTTCCCTTAGTTTAAACCCAACTTATTTTCGTTAGGTTTAGGTTAGACAAGCACAAGTTTGCACTGAAATATACCATTCAGCCTAAAGTAAGGTCTGCATATAGGCTTACAGCACTCTAACTAACCCAGAACAACTATGTGTAGACAGGACCTGCTCCCAGGTCTTGTAGAGGCAATGGACTTCAGGCTACCATAGGTGCAAAACCCCTGCTTGCAATTCACTTCCCCCCAATGTCCTGTAAACAGTCTGACGGGGTGTTAGGTTCTTAGAGAACCTCAGCAGTATGAAAAGTCCTGGAAGCTTTACTAGAAGACAAATTTGTTCAATTTGTTCACCCTGAGCAATCTTGGGAGACTACTCATCAAAACTGAGCAATGTTAAAGTGCAGGTCTGGAGAAAGAGGCCTGCTTAAAAAGAAAATCTTGCTCCAGAGCTTTTGACCTGCTGAGGATTGCTTGGCCACCTCCACAGGTGCCAAACCACAGATCTTCAGATTATAGTTCTACAGCCAGAGGTAAGATTGCCAATATGAAGGAGATGGTTTGGTCTAAAACAGAATATGTGGTGTAAAACCGCATAGCTAGGCCTATACTGATTTACACCAGCTAAAAAATGCCTTTTTGATTTTTTGATGTGTAAATAGGTCTTTGCAAAAGGGTTAATATTTCATGGAGGGATGCTCACTTATTAGGTTTTTATTTCTCAGTAACAAATGTGGCACTTAAATCAGTACTGCTAGTTGTTACATCAACCTCCATGTCAGGCTCAGATTGAAAAGAGACTGCTGTGGACATGTTTTCTCCTGATTAATATGAGGATGGAGCTTTTTTTCTTAATGCAAAGAGGAGACTGAATAGAAACATTTACCACTCTAGCTCTGTTTCTACAGGAAAAATGTATGCTGCACAGCAGTCGGCACTTCTCAGCAGGAAAAACTGAGACCAAGAACATGGAGAGATGTGAAATCAGAGAAGAAATGGAAAACATGATGAAGGGAGACAAATTAGAAAAATCATTTAGAAAAACACAATTTCCTAGTAAGTTCTAGTTAGTCTCACAGAATGCACTAAAATGAAATGCAAAACAGGGAGTCTGACTCCATCGAGATGCAAAGGTTGCACAGTATGGAAGCCAGTGAAATAATACAAATTCATTTAAGTCTGAAAAAGTCTTAAGAAAAGTGAAAGCTTCTGTTGCTTTTGTAAGTGGCTGTAACAGCTGAATCTGAGAGATGTACCAACAGCAAGATAAAGTGCAGAGTTAAAAAAACCCCAAAGACAAGTGCCTTAAAATTTACAGTTGAGGGCAGAGAGCATTTCAAGAAGTGAACTTATCTGACACCTACCTGACCCACAAGCTGATCCCTACCTAAGTGATCCAACAACATTGCTAGGTTGCTCCTGTACACTTTCTCTGCAGTATGCAACAGCAGGGAGAATAGGGCTGGAAGAAGCTCCAGGAGACATATCCTGGCTCCTTTCTTGGAGGCAGGACCTAGTACAAGATGAGGACTTATTGGGGACAACTGTCCAGCTTGCTGTTATAAACTTACACTGTGCCTGGAGATTTCAGGACAGTGGCACATGGAATGGGAAAGTTTTCCAAAACCAGCTGTCTTTTGCTGCATATTAGGCTCATTTATACTTGTTCTTTCCCTCACAGAATTGTCAGGTTACTCCTTTTCAACACCATGCCTCCAAAGTCTTTGTCCAAGTCTATTCACTTTTATTCTTTTTAGGATAAACAAACAAAATTCTTCAGCTCAACCTCGCAACCATGTTTTCCAGTCCTCTAGTTATTCTTGCTATGGTACTTTAGACTGCTTCCAAGTTCTGGCACAGTACAAGATGGGTGGTGGGGACGCACAGAAAAAGAGACCTCTGAAGGCCAAAAAACCCATTGCCATTTACTTGGTGAAATCATCCTTTGCAGAATTTCTAGCACTCTTCCTACATGCAGACCAAGGGCTTTGGTTCTGCAGAAGCATGAGGGCAGATATGTGCAAGTCACTCTTCCAACCTGAGGAAATCTAAGTCTCTTGTTCCCCTGATCATCAGCCAGACAAGCAGCTGCATTTTCAGCTGCGACTGCAATTATACAGGGTGCTGAAGCCACTAAATTGGTGAGAACAGATTTTCTGCACTCCTTCAGTCTGCCTCTGCCTCAGCTCCCCTTAACAGCCCATGTCAGGTCAGTGCAGAAATCTTTTCAGCACTTGGGAGATGTTGTGCAGGTGCGCTCCTGTGTGTCATTGCTCTGATCATAATCCCTATTGAAGTGGCCATGATGGAGATAAAGTGATCTGTACCTTTTGTGCTCCTGGTAATAGCGTTGCTATCCTACAGGAATGAGGCAATGGCATGCCAGTGCATAGCTAGTGCATGACCACTTTTGACAAGAAGCAACAATGAAAAGCGTAGAGAAAATTTAGCTCAGAGAAAATTTATCCATATGGAGTTGTGATTCTCAAAGTTAGAATTTGGTCAGAATAATTCCATGTGTGCTGGAAACCTTATGGAAACTTTCACAGTTCAAATAAGTTAAGAACTTGGACATGTACTGATCGGAGCCTTCAAAGATTAATTTTGGACATCAAAGCACTAAGCATGTTGATTGACTTTAAACACACGAAAAACCAACAGGACAGCCAACATGCCTTCACTAAGGGCAAATTGCACCTGACAAATTTGGTGGGCTCCTACAACAGGGTTACAACATCAGTGGACGAGGAAAGAGTGACTGACACAATCTACCCAGACTTGTGCAAAGCATTTGATACCTTTCCACAGGACGTCTTTGTCTCTAAAATTGAGAGACATGGATTTGACAGGTGGACCACTTGGTGGATAAGGAATTGCCTAGATGGTCATACTCAAAGGGTTGCAGCCTGATGTCTAAGTGGAGACCAGTGACACGTGGCATTCCTCAGGGCCTGGTATTGGGACTGGTGTTGTTTAACATCTTAGGGACACGGACAGTGGGATTGAGTGTACCCTCAGCAAGTCTGTGGATCACAGCAAGCTGGTACTCTAGAGGAAAGGGATGCCATCCAAAGGGACCCTGACAGTCTTGGGAGGTCAGCTTGTGTGAACTTCATCAAGTTCAACAAGGCCAAGTGCAAGGTTCTGCACCTAGGTTGGGCCGAACACATATACAGGACGGGTGATGAGTGGACTGAGAGGAGCGCTGCGGAGAAGGACTTGGGGGCGTTGGTTAGTAAGAAGCTCAACATGAGCTGGCAATGTGCTCTTGCAGACCAGGAGGCCAACTATGTCCTGGGCTGCATCAAAAGCAGCGTGGCCAGCAGGCCAAGGGTGGTGATTCTGCCCCTCTACTCTGCTCTCATGAGATCCCACCTAGAGTACTGCATTCAGCTCTGGGGCCCCCAGCATAAGAAAGACATGGATCTGCTCATGGTCCAGAGGAGGGCCATAAAGATCATCGGGGGCTGGAGCACCTTTCTATGAGAAAAGGCTGAGAGAGTTGTTCAGCCTAGAGGAGAGAAGGGTCCAGGGAGACCTTATAGCAGCCTTCCAGTACTTCAAGAGGGCCTACAGGAAAGATGGAGAGGGGCTCTTTATCAGGCCGTGTACTGATAGGACAAAGGGTAATGGTTTTAAACTGAGAGTAGATTTCGATAAGATAGTAGGAAGAAATTCCTCATGATGAGGGTGGTGAGACACTGTAAGAGTTGCCCAGAGACGTTGTGGATGCCCCTTCCCTGGAAGTGTTCAAGGCCAGGCTGGATGGGGCTTTGAGCAACGTGGTCTAGCAGAAGGTGTCCCTGCCCATGGCAGGTGGCTTGGAACTGGATGGTCTTCAAGGTCCCTTCCAACTCAAACCATTCTATGAGTCTACAAGTCTATGACTTGAACACAGTAGGTGACTGATGTGCTTATATTTGAAATCATAAAAGAGTCATTTATTCAACTGATGGCACCACTTGCTGCAGCTTCTTCAGCCTCATGTTCAAGCACTAGTTGTAACTGCACTGCAGTAGTAGGGATGGTGCAGTGCAGGCAGCATGGGAATCCTAATGATGAAAAGAAGGGATGGTCCAAGGAAGCACATGAGATTTTTGGTGCAGGCCAGATGTGAAGAGAAGTCATGAGTTGGGAACAGGAAAGTGAAGAGAAAAAAATCTGATCCAATTGCTTGTGAACTAAGCACATTTCATCCTGTACAATAAAAGCTGTAGAGGGACTTTGGAAGTAAAGAGGGCATAAGAATGTAATTGTACATTAAATCATGAAGCAAGAAAACTGCATTGAAACAACACTGTTAGCATCATGCGGTTAAGCATTCAACAGCTGGAAACTCTAATAAATATTCAGGCAACTGTAGTTCTTGCATTTCTGCAACACTTGAGGGCCTGACTACAATGTTAACAACATACTCTTTATGTTGATTTTGTGTGTGATTTATCAGTGTTCTCAGCCACGTTTTGGTTACTACCTCCAATTCTGAGTATCTAGGGCTGGGGACCTATTTATCTTTTTATTAATACTAGTGTAAATCCTAAGTAACTGCATTGAAGTCAAAGAGCTGCTGTTATTAAAAAAAAAAGATGCAAGCATCAATGAATTATATCTTATTCTTACATAATCAATGAAACATAAAGCGGCAAGTAGCTAGCGAAAAATACCAATGAAAGCCTAAAGTGAAGACTGCTCTCTTCACTTTGCAGAAGATGATTTCTTACTCTAAATGAGCCTTGCAGATTCCAAAATATGCTTTGTAAAATCATTGCTAATTGTCAGATGATTGACTCACTCCAAATGAAGCCAGTAAAAAATTGTGCCACTGCAGCTGTCAAGAGTTACAGATTTTAAGGCTCTGGACTATTTTTAACGGCATGTAAAAGAATATAAAACATGTAATTATTCAAATGAGAAATGCACAATCTGAAATGTGCAGTGTTTTGAAAATAAGCAAGCATCCTGACACTTGTAACATTGCTGCAATTTGGCTGGCACTGTGATTATGCCAACTACTACTCCAGCTGTCACCTGAAATGCTGAATACAAGCAGGGGGTAAATGCTTCATTTAGGTGAGCAAACATACCAGGGCTTCTAAATGAATGGCAATAGAAAGATCTTCCTTGGCTAATTGCTGTGGTGCCACACACACAGTTTGGCAGCATGATGGTGCTGTGAAAGAGGAACGCGTTTCTCAGTTTGGGGTCTTGCTGTTCCTCTGATGTCTGACATAAACATTTTAATTTCTCCTCCAGCTTGCCTGTGTGTGTAGACTTCTGTACCAACACCCATGCTATTATCTATTTACTAACACCGGCCTACAAGCATCTGGGGCCAGGACATTAGCAATGGAGGTTAGCATGCACTCGCTGAACACACGGTGACACCCCAGCTGACACTCCTGCCCTTATACCTCAGAGGCTCCTGGTCTTACATTGCAGAATTTGTAGGCTGCTCTTTCGAGCTTTCAAACCCAGGCACGCTGTCTGCATCCATGTCTGCATAACAAAAACTTCTTCCTTTCAAAGCAAAGCAAATAAAAACTAAGGTGAACAAAATGACATGACTCATTAGTTAAAATCCCACAAGAAAATACATTCTTTACCTAAATAAGTTGTGGCAGCTATTAATAATCCTGCCAGCTGCTACAGAAGGCCTCTTCAAGTGTACTGAGATCGCAACTTAAAGGTCTCCTGACAACACATCCACTGCACCATTTTAAAAATGAGCCTCACACTCAGTTAAGCCTTCTTAATCTTTATTTGTAACAACTAAAGTGATTTATCTAGGTTTCAACAGTTCATTAGTTTTAACGGTGAATACTGGGAATTGGAGTATTACCACAGCCAGCTGTCAGCAGTGTTCAGGGGAAAGGAAATGCTTTCCTGATTGCAGGTCATGGGACAACGAGGAAACAGGTGAGGCTCACGTCACATTTGGTAGACAGTTTTCTAAACATTTTTGCAATGTTCAGCAAGCCCTTGAATAACTCCAAATATACAGCTTTGGAAGAACCAGCTAACCTTGTTTTTTGCAGAAGGTCTGAGGAAGAACAAGCAGCAGCTACCCAAAATGAGAATGATTACAAGCTTGAAACTACACTCACTTAATTCTGGCAGTGGCAAAATTCAACATAAATGGGCATTTGAGCGAGCAAGGTGCAGATTTGAACCATCAGCCCAGTGGTAGGGTCTCTGCAGGGTGCCACATTTNAGCAAGCCCTTGAATAACTCCAAATATACAGCCTTGGAAGAACCAGCTAACCTTTTTTTTTGCAGAAGGTCTGAGGAAGAACAAGCAGCAGCTACCCAAAATGAGAATGATTACAAGCTTGAAACTACACTCACTTAATTCTGGCAGTGGCAAAATTCAACATAAATGGGCATTTGAGCGAGCAAGGTGCAGATTTGAACCATCAGCCCAGTGGTAGGGTCTCTGCAGGGTGCCACATTTAGAGCCATGTGGGAAAGCAGATACAGCTGAAACTCAAGATCATCTTTCACATGTATTTCTCTGTCAGGTCCAAACATACACAGAACATCTCAATGCATAATAAACCCCAAATATTCCAAATTCACCAGAAGAGCTATTGTTCTTTAAATACCTTCAAAATTTGTTGCTGAAGATATGTAGCAGATGAAGCTATTTTAATGATCTTATGACTTTCCTCTTGGTGTGCACTGAACAATTTCCAAGTCAAGTCTTTGCTGTGTAGAGACAGATGTCTAAAATGAAGCATTTATATGGTAAAATGAAAAATGGAACTACTGTCTCAAATCATACTTTTCAAGAACATCCCAACTACACTCTTCTTCTCGTGAAATGCTTTAAACAAGGTCTAAAAAGCTGGATGGGGGCCTTATCCACCCAATTACCTTGTGCTCAATCAGAACAAACACAAGTCCATCTCTAGTGCTTCCTGTTTATCATTTCTGNCTTCTTCTTGTGAAATGCTTTAAACAAGGTCTAAAAAGCTGGATGGGGGCCTTATCCACCCAATTACCTTGTGCTCAATCAGAACAAACACAAGTCCATCTCTAGTGCTTCCTGTTTATCATTTCTGCATCACACTGACCTCCTTGGTAGAAAGCTTAACAACTGCTGATGGTCAAATAACTCACCCAGCCAGAAGCTCTGCTCTCCCACAGCGATCATAACCTCTTGGTCGTGGTTGACATGGATCTGAAAATCTCTCAAAAAAATCTCCAAAGAGAAAACATAACTCAGAAACACCTCAGCAATGTTTTCCCTGTCACTGCCTTTGCGAAGGATCAGTGTACCTGCACCACAGTGGGCTATTGCCTACAATAGATAATCCTCTCCAGATTTGTCTCTGAGCAAAAGTTCAGGACCATGACAATGTAGCACAATGTCACACAAGGAAGAATTGCTCTTTATAAAGCATGAGACAATGTTTCAATGCCACTTACTTGTGCATTGTATGTTGTATTGATTTTTTTTTAATCTATTGTTTCTTTGTTATGCTGCACAGAGGAATACTGGACTTGCCTGAGTGGAGGAGGGTGTTGACTTATAGTGTTTGCTGTCATGGCGGCACCAACTGCTTCAGGCAAGGTTTGATGGTTTAGTTCTAGCCTTTCCACTCCGTAAGATGGCATTTACACTAAAGGATAGCCACTTGTGTACTTTCCAAAACGCCTGTTTAATATTTACCATTCAGACTCATCACGTGCTTGCTGTTCTTGCAGCTTAACGTCTTCTGGGTCATGAATCCTGACCTCAGGCATAGCTGGTGAAGGGTAGGCTGGACAGCAGATTGTTTCTTGTCATTAAGTCTTAAACTGCCCACTATCCTTGGGCTTTTTGTTGGTTTTAATGCTACTGTTAGTTCAAGACTTCTTTCTGCCTGCCTAGTTATGTCTGTGGCCTCCACTCTTATAGTATCCAACTACTGCCAATCAGTTCTTCACCGCATCTTCTGTGGTAATCACAGAATTGCAGAGTGGTTGATGTTGGAAGGGACCTCTGGAGGTCATCTCATCCAACACCCTGCTCAAGCAGGGTCACCTAGAGCCAGTTGCCCAGGACTGTATCTAGACAGTTTTTTAATATCTCTAAAGAGAAAGTGAAAACAAGTATCATTATTTCCATCATGCAGGTAAAGAATCAAACAAAAAGATTAGGGGTTTGCCGAGGAGGTTAAGGAACTGCAAGCATAATTTTGATTCACACTAAGACTTACCCAACAACTTCAGACTACTCCCGCCTGGTGGTGGTACAGGCTGAGAAAAGCAGATAAAAGGCTGAAAAAACAAATCCACAAGCAGTGTGATGGTGGTAACACAAGTAAGTATCACAGTTTTACTTAACCAGCACTTTGTTTGATTTTTTTTTTCCCTGATGGGTAGAAAGTAGCTGAATGAAAAAAGGTGATGATCTAAAAGAAAAAAAAAATAGCCAGGGAAAAAAAAGGGAAGAAGAAAGTGAAGGACTGCAGGGGGTAAATGTTGTAGATGAACAGATGTCAGTGCAAGACTCAAGGTGCTACAAAATATAGCCTGACGACCTGTGTAGACTTCTTAATCTCACAAAGCTCAGCAGTTGAGGGTTGGCCAAAGTATACTGTCTGCAGTAGCAACCACGCTTGACCTAAGACTACTAAGACAAGGCCAGTCCACCATCATCCTTGGTTAGAAAAGGGAGGGAAGACAGACGGAGAGCGAGGGAGTGTGAGAAGTAGGGGCTGTAAGGCATTTAAACAGAAGGGCAGGGAACGGCAGATTAAGTCAGATCTTTGCGGGATGAGACGCTCTGCTGGCCCATGAACTGGCTGAGGCTGCTGCTGCATCATCTCCCTTGGTGGGTTGCGCTGGCTCCTCCTGGCATTGCCTGCTCAGGATCACTCCTGAGACGCCACTCACTCATTCTTGGGATCTCTTCTAATCCTAAACGTTCAAAAAAGTCATGTAGATGTATTTTTAAGCTAGTATCTACGGACCTCATTTTCTTTCGTGGCATCTTGGCCTCTGGTCACGTTGTCCTGTGACAGATTCCCTGCTCTTTCTGCTCCTCCTGAGCTGCAGGGTTCCACATCTGCTGCATCCTCGGGAGAACATCCCAGTTCTCCTTCTCGGAACTCCTGAGCCCACAGCGCGTCCCCGGCAGGAGCCGGGCGGGGAAGCGGAGGAGGAAGCGGACAACGAGAAGGAGGAGGAGGAGGTGGAGTTTTAAGCTTAAAGGCTAGGCGCGGATCCCGGGCCGCGCTCCTCCCTCGGCCACACCCGCGCCGTGCCGCGTCCGCTCGTCGGGCAGGACGAGACGGGAGAAGATGGCGGCGGGCCTGCCGGG